>OZ010702.1:4955108-5248641 GCA_963932265.1 Thymelicus lineola | reverse complement strand
ACAAACAAACACTCTTTCGCATTTATAATATTAGTATGTATAGTTTTACATTGTGAGAGGAGACCCCGAGCCCAGCAGTGGGACAATTATGGGTTGTTGCTTTGCTTTAGTTTTACCGCGGTAAAAAGTAGCCTACTTTCTTCCTAGCCTCCTAACTACAACGTGAACAACACACAAAAAAACACACAAAAACCACACACCACACCACATAAAAAATCATATCACAACATCGCTCCGTTATGACGTCAAAGAGGGACAAAGAACAAAGAAACACACTTTTGCATTTATAATATTAGTATGGAAATATGGATAAGGATGATTGAATTTCTAACTATAAATTTATATCAATCCATAGATCCTCTATGAAGTTAAAGAAGGACCAACACATTGTTGTTTTTAGTATGGAGTGATTCAAGTACGCATCATAATGGATCTTCCCAAGGGAATGTGGTGTTTTACTGCGGTAAAAAATAATGTACGTTACTCACTAGCCTACTAATTATCTACACACAAAAAATATCATACCATAACATCGCTCCATTACGACGTGAAAGAGGGACAAACAAACAAACAAATACACTTTTGCATTTATTATATTAGTATGGAAGTATGGATATAGAGTGATTCAAATAGAATAGAATAGCGTTTATTTGCAAGGCCACGAACATATACAAAAACAGAAAAAAACAGAATAAGAAATTAAAAATAAAACAAAAACATGTAGCTCCTTACAAAATTATTACTAGATTACGCTCGCATGTGTCCAGTGGCCTAGAAAAAGGAGCACACACAGCATTATGCCGCAATATTGACTACAGCGCTGATTTTCAGTGTGTCCTATTCGGTAAGTCACGGACGACAATACGCATCATAATAGATCTTCCCATAGGAATGAAATGTTTTACCGCGGTAAAAGGTAGCCTACGTTACTCTCTAACCTCCTAACTATCTCCACACAAAAATTCATACCATAAAATTCTCCGTTACGACGTGAAAGAGAGACAAACAAACAAACACACTTTCGCATATATAATATTAGTATGGAAGTATGGATATGGAGTTATTCAAATACGCATCATAATGGATATTACCCATGGGAATGAGATGTTTTGCCGCAGTAAAAAAGTAGCCTACTCTAGCTTCCTAACTATCTTCACACAAAAAAATCATACAATAACACAAAAATAATAATATATCTTAACACAAAAAATCATATCTTAACATCGCTCCGTTACGACGTGAAAGAGGGAAAACAAATAAACACTCGCATTTATAATATTAAGTATATGGATAGTATGGATACCTAATATTATTTTTGATCTAAAATAATTACTCCTTTCGAATAACTTTATTTGAAATTTAATGAATTTAAATATGATATTCTGAAGCGCTCGATCAAAACACGGTGACTTATATTGGGTTGAGACCGAAGTATGATGATAAGACTGATAACTGACTTAAACATTGGAGATATGATCGGTATCGTTGTCACCACAACAATTCATACGAAATGGCTTTCATTATGTTGGATGCAGTGAGGGAGTGAGATGTGCCTTTGTAAAGTCTACATTATGCGCTGGATGGAAAATAGCAGAGAACAAACCAGCACGGTTATTGTACCGTCAGTAGCCCCAGCTTGCGACGGCAGAGATGAATGCGGAATCAAGGCTCCTTCTATAGGTATCTCAATGAAGGTGGCTAGACCAATGCATCCACAATATGTCTCTGAGACCACTCGTCTCCAATCTTTCAGCGATTGGCCTCGTTGTACAGGTCAAAAGCCCGAGGAATTGTCGGAGGCTGGTTTCTTTTACACCGGGCAGGGGGATAAAACGAAATGTTTCTACTGCGATGGAGGATTGAAAGACTGGGAAAGCGGCGACGTCCCATGGGAAGAACACGCACGTTGGTTCGATCAATGCGCTTACATTCACTTAGTAAAAGGCCGAGATTATGTTCAGAATGTTTTATCGAAGACTTGTTGTGTGATCCGTGTGCCCAAAGGAAAGAACGAACTGTCTGCAGCCGCACCTTCGGTATTCGATCGTTGTAAAATATCTAAAATACCCAACATTATTTTGGACCTAACGTTCAAACGTCCTAACGTTTCAAATAACTTTATTTGAAGTTTAATGAAGATAAATATGGTTTTCTGAAGCGCTCATAGCACGCCGACTTATATAGGGTTGAGACCGAAGTATGTGTTTTATACAAAATGAACGCTCACTTTCTTTAATGTTACTACAGACTTCATGTGGATTCGTTATTAAATCTAGGAACTTATAAAAAAGGCGATCTGTTTGTTATTGATTGTTAAAGACATTAAAAAAAAACTGGGTCCTTAGATGTTTGAAATACAAATTAGAAAATAGAAGATATAATCGTTTTATTCAATCTAACCTTTCCCCAATACTATTCGTAACATATCATGCGTGTGATAGATAATAGTAGACTTCCAGGCTTTAAAAATGGTAAATACTTATCTTAAAATAATTTTCTGTTGCACTATATAAAACAAATACACAGTAAAAAGTTAAGTTGCCTGTTTTTGATATAATCATGATATGGACAGTATAATACCAAGCCAATGTTAGCTATCAAAAAAATATATATTAAAAGTTTTTAAAAAGTATCTTGCATTAAAGAAATATCTAAAAATAAAAATGGTTGTAATTTATTATAGAAGATCTAGTTCGCCTTCTTTAGTGAAATTATATGAAAATTATAGTATGTCAGACGATATATTTACGGGATCAGAATTTTATAAATTAACGAAAGATACTGTGTTGTAAGCCTCTGTACTCAGGATTCCGCTCATAACAAATGCAGTTTCAAGTTTTTTGGTATTTTCAGAAAGCAGTAAATAATTTTAAAAGAACAAAAACACTTTATAACAAGTACATCAAGTTAAGTTTTTATTTGCCTGATGTTTTAAAACTCTGATTTATGATTTTCAAGTTAAAAAAGATTACGAACAAATTTAAATTACTATGCACAGATGATTTAGTTTGTGAAATTTTTATTAGAGAAGAACTTGTATTGAGCTCTTATTACTAAAACGATCTGACTATCCATTAAATAAGACATATGAAAATAAAACAAAGTATTTTTAAAGACCAAAATGCTGGTAAAATAATAACAGAGTTTGTAGGCTTGCGCTCAACAGTTTAATTTTTAACATTCAAACTTTTTTTTGGCAAAAGCTATAAGTGTGAATAAAAATGTCACGAAAATTTTTAAAGTGGAATATCAATTTAATGAAAATGCTGAATACAATATTTATAGCTAATAAGATACCCAAGAATTTGATAATAATGTACTAAACATAATATTATTAACAATATTTACTCAGTCAGATTACCCTTTATGAATTTTTAACACTTTACGAAAATTCTAAAACATTGTTATGTAATTATAAAAATGTCTTTATAAATGTTAAAGACATAATTTTAATATTTAAAATTTGCAAAATAACATAAATTTGTTCGTGACAATTTTATGAACTGTCCATTTGTATGTAAAATGGTGTCTTCATTTCATTTCTATTTCAATCGACTTTTAAATTTTTATTTACTCAGATATCCCTTTATGAATTTTAAAACTACGAATATCCTACAACATTTGATGTAATGATAAAAATGTGTTTAAAAATTTTAAAGACAACATTGTAGTAATGTAAAATTTACAAAATAATATTACATTGATTAAAATGGAATTTGTAAAACTGTTCGTGACAATTTATGAACTGTCCAATTGTTTGTAAAGTGGTGTCTTCATTTTATTTATATTTCAATCGACTTTTAAATTTTTATTTAGTCAGATATCCCTTTATGAATTTTAAAACTACGAATATGCTACAACATTTGATGTAATGATAAAAATGTGTTTAAAAATTTTAAAGACAACATTGTAGTAATGTAAAATTTACAAAAGAATATTACATAGGTTAAAATTGAATTTGTAAAACTGTTTGTGACAATTTTATAAACTGTCCAATCGTCTGTAAAGTAGTGTCTTCATTTTATTTATATTGCAAGCGACTATGAACTTTTTACTCAGTGAGATTACCCTTTATGAATTTCAAAACTACGAAAATATTAAAACATTTTGATGTAATGATAATAATGTGTTTAAAAATTTTAGACAACATTAATAAAGTACAACCAAATATTACACTGCTTAAAATTTAATTAAAGGAAATTTGTAAAACTGTTCATGACAATTTTATGAACTCTTCAATTGGTTGTAAAGTGGTGTCTACATTTTATTTTATTTTATTTTATCAAACAACTATTTAATTTTTACTCAGTCAGATTACTCTTGACGAAATTTGAAACTTCAAGAAAATACATACTAAAACATTTTGATGTAATGATAAAATATATTTTAAACGTTTTAAAGATAATCGTAATATTAACAATTTACAAAACAACATAAAAAGAACTCACAAAAAATATCTTAAATTTAAACAGTTTACATTTTATTTTTAAATAGGAATTTCTATATACTTTTTTGCTCAGTCATATGAGTATGTGTCTATAGTTCTTTACGTAAATATTTTGACGTGAGCCCAAACGAATTCACTAATATTAGTAGGCAGTACTTGCTGTTTGGTATCGTTTTAATGGTGATTAATACATTAGAATGTTACTGACACAACAATATTAAGGAGAAAAGAATGACATTCCATTACTGATTACATTTTACTTATCGATCATTAATGCTCCCGTCACTTAGACTATGGAATGCTGAACTCGTACCATTATGTAAAACGATACCAAACAGCAAGTACTGCCTACTAATATTAGTGAATTCGTTTGGGCTCACGTCAAAATATGTACGTAAAGAACTATAGACACATACTCATATGACTGAGAAAAAAAGTATATAGAAATTTCTATTTAAAAATAAAATGTAAACTGTTTAAATTTAAGATATTTTTTTGTGAGTTCTTTTTATGTTGTTTTGTAAATTGTTAATATTACGATTATCTTTAAAACGTTTAAAATATATTTTATCATTACATCAAAATGTTTTAGTATGTATTTTCTTGAAGTTTCAAATTTCGTCAAGAGTAATCTGACTGAGTAAAATTTAAATAGTTGTTTGATAAAATAAAATAAAATAAAATGTAGACACCACTTTACAACCAATTGAAGAGTTCATAAAATTGTCATGAACAGTTTTACAAATTTCCTTTAATTAAATTTTAAGCAGTGTAATATTTGGTTGTACTTTATTAATGTTGTCTAAAATTTTTAAACACATTATTATCATTACATCAAAATGTTTTAATATTTTCGTAGTTTTGAAATTCATAAAGGGTAATCTCACTGAGTAAAAAGTTCATAGTCGCTTGCAATATAAATAAAATGAAGACACTACTTTACAGACGATTGGACAGTTTATAAAATTGTCACAAACAGTTTTACAAATTCAATTTTAACCTATGTAATATTCTTTTGTAAATTTTACATTACTACAATGTTGTCTTTAAAATTTTTAAACACATTTTTATCATTACATCAAATGTTGTAGCATATTCGTAGTTTTAAAATTCATAAAGGGATATCTGACTAAATAAAAATTTAAAAGTCGATTGAAATATAAATAAAATGAAGACACCACTTTACAAACAATTGGACAGTTCATAAATTGTCACGAACAGTTTTACAAATTCCATTTTAATCAATGTAATATTATTTTGTAAATTTTACATTACTACAATGTTGTCTTTAAAATTTTTAAACACATTTTTATCATTACATCAAATGTTGTAGGATATTCGTAGTTTTAAAATTCATAAAGGGATATCTGAGTAAATAAAAATTTAAAAGTCGATTGAAATAGAAATGAAATGAAGACACCATTTTACATACAAATGGACAGTTCATAAAATTGTCACGAACAAATTTATGTTATTTTGCAAATTTTAAATATTAAAATTATGTCTTTAACATTTATAAAGACATTTTTATAATTACATAACAATGTTTTAGAATTTTCGTAAAGTGTTAAAAATTCATAAAGGGTAATCTGACTGAGTAAATATTGTTAATAATATTATGTTTAGTACATTATTATCAAATTCTTGGGTATCTTATTAGCTATAAATATTGTATTCAGCATTTTCATTAAATTGATATTCCACTTTAAAAATTTTCGTGACATTTTTATTCACACTTATAGCTTTTGCCAAAAAAAAGTTTGAATGTTAAAAATTAAACTGTTGAGCGCAAGCCTACAAACTCTGTTATTATTTTACCAGCATTTTGGTCTTTAAAAATACTTTGTTTTATTTTCATATGTCTTATTTAATGGATAGTCAGATCGTTTTAGTAATAAGAGCTCAATACAAGTTCTTCTCTAATAAAAATTTCACAAACTAAATCATCTGTGCATAGTAATTTAAATTTGTTCGTAATCTTTTTTAACTTGAAAATCATAAATCAGAGTTTTAAAACATCAGGCAAATAAAAACTTAACTTGATGTACTTGTTATAAAGTGTTTTTGTTCTTTTAAAATTATTTACTGCTTTCTGAAAATACCAAAAAACTTGAAACTGCATTTGTTATGAGCGGAATCCTGAGTACAGAGGCTTACAACACAGTATCTTTCGTTAATTTATAAAATTCTGATCCCGTAAATATATCGTCTGACATACTATAATTTTCATATAATTTCACTAAAGAAGGCGAACTAGATCTTCTATAATAAATTACAACCATTTTTATTTTTAGATATTTCTTTAATGCAAGATACTTTTTAAAAACTTTTAATATATATTTTTTTGATAGCTAACATTGGCTTGGTATTATACTGTCCATATCATGATTATATCAAAAACAGGCAACTTAACTTTTTACTGTGTATTTGTTTTATATAGTGCAACAGAAAATTATTTTAAGATAAGTATTTACCATTTTTAAAGCCTGGAAGTCTACTATTATCTATCACACGCATGATATGTTACGAATAGTATTGGGGAAAGGTTAGATTGAATAAAACGATTATATCTTCTATTTTCTAATTTGTATTTCAAACATCTAAGGACCCAGTTTTTTTTTAATGTCTTTAACAATCAATAACAAACAGATCGCCTTTTTTATAAGTTCCTAGATTTAATAACGAATCCACATGAAGTCTGTAGTAACATTAAAGAAAGTGAGCGTTCATTTTGTATAAAACACATACTTCGGTCTCAACCCTATATAAGTCGGCGTGCTATGAGCGCTTCAGAAAACCATATTTATCTTCATTAAACTTCAAATAAA
Organism: Thymelicus lineola; assembly: GCA_963932265.1. NCBI lineage: Eukaryota > Metazoa > Arthropoda > Insecta > Lepidoptera > Hesperiidae > Thymelicus > Thymelicus lineola. The sequence goes on along the minus strand of OZ010702.1, from coordinate 5,241,366 downwards.
GTTATTTGAAACGTTAGGACGTTTGAACGTTAGGTCCAAAATAATGTTGGGTATTTTAGATATTTTACAACGATCGAATACCGAAGGTGCGGCTGCAGACAGTTCGTTCTTTCCTTTGGGCACACGGATCACACAACAAGTCTTCGATAAAACATTCTGAACATAATCTCGGCCTTTTACTAAGTGAATGTAAGCGCATTGATCGAACCAACGTGCGTGTTCTTCCCATGGGACGTCGCCGCTTTCCCAGTCTTTCAATCCTCCATCGCAGTAGAAACATTTCGTTTTATCCCCCTGCCCGGTGTAAAAGAAACCAGCCTCCGACAATTCCTCGGGCTTTTGACCTGTACAACGAGGCCAATCGCTGAAAGATTGGAGACGAGTGGTCTCAGAGACATATTGTGGATGCATTGGTCTAGCCACCTTCATTGAGATACCTATAGAAGGAGCCTTGATTCCGCATTCATCTCTGCCGTCGCAAGCTGGGGCTACTGACGGTACAATAACCGTGCTGGTTTGTTCTCTGCTATTTTCCATCCAGCGCATAATGTAGACTTTACAAAGGCACATCTCACTCCCTCACTGCATCCAACATAATGAAAGCCATTTCGTATGAATTGTTGTGGTGACAACGATACCGATCATATCTCCAATGTTTAAGTCAGTTATCAGTCTTATCATCATACTTCGGTCTCAACCCAATATAAGTCACCGTGTTTTGATCGAGCGCTTCAGAATATCATATTTAAATTCATTAAATTTCAAATAAAGTTATTCGAAAGGAGTAATTATTTTAGATCAAAAATAATATTAGGTATCCATACTATCCATATACTTAATATTATAAATGCGAGTGTTTATTTGTTTTCCCTCTTTCACGTCGTAACGGAGCGATGTTAAGATATGATTTTTTGTGTTAAGATATATTATTATTTTTGTGTTATTGTATGATTTTTTTGTGTGAAGATAGTTAGGAAGCTAGAGTAGGCTACTTTTTTACTGCGGCAAAACATCTCATTCCCATGGGTAATATCCATTATGATGCGTATTTGAATAACTCCATATCCATACTTCCATACTAATATTATATATGCGAAAGTGTGTTTGTTTGTTTGTCTCTCTTTCACGTCGTAACGGAGAATTTTATGGTATGAATTTTTGTGTGGAGATAGTTAGGAGGTTAGAGAGTAACGTAGGCTACCTTTTACCGCGGTAAAACATTTCATTCCTATGGGAAGATCTATTATGATGCGTATTGTCGTCCGTGACTTACCGAATAGGACACACTGAAAATCAGCGCTGTAGTCAATATTGCGGCATAATGCTGTGTGTGCTCCTTTTTCTAGGCCACTGGACACATGCGAGCGTAATCTAGTAATAATTTTGTAAGGAGCTACATGTTTTTGTTTTATTTTTAATTTCTTATTCTGTTTTTTTCTGTTTTTGTATATGTTCGTGGCCTTGCAAATAAACGCTATTCTATTCTATTTGAATCACTCTATATCCATACTTCCATACTAATATAATAAATGCAAAAGTGTATTTGTTTGTTTGTTTGTCCCTCTTTCACGTCGTAATGGAGCGATGTTATGGTATGATATTTTTTGTGTGTAGATAATTAGTAGGCTAGTGAGTAACGTACATTATTTTTTACCGCAGTAAAACACCACATTCCCTTGGGAAGATCCATTATGATGCGTACTTGAATCACTCCATACTAAAAACAACAATGTGTTGGTCCTTCTTTAACTTCATAGAGGATCTATGGATTGATATAAATTTATAGTTAGAAATTCAATCATCCTTATCCATATTTCCATACTAATATTATAAATGCAAAAGTGTGTTTCTTTGTTCTTTGTCCCTCTTTGACGTCATAACGGAGCGATGTTGTGATATGATTTTTTATGTGGTGTGGTGTGTGGTTTTTGTGTGTTTTTTTGTGTGTTGTTCACGTTGTAGTTAGGAGGCTAGGAAGAAAGTAGGCTACTTTTTACCGCGGTAAAACTAAAGCAAAGCAACAACCCATAATTGTCCCACTGCTGGGCTCGGGGTCTCCTCTCACAATGTAAAACTATACATACTAATATTATAAATGCGAAAGAGTGTTTGTTTGTTTGTCCCTCGTTCACGTTCGCGTTGTAACGGAGCAATTTTATGGTATGATTTTTTGTGTGGAGATAGCTAGGAGGCCGAAGAGTAACGTAGGCTACTTTTTGCCGCGGTAGAACACCTCATTCCCATGGGAAGGTCCATTATGATAGGTAATTAAATCACTCTAAACTAAAAACAACAATGTGTTTATTTATTTATTATTATTTATTTTATTTAACACTTTATTGTTTGTACACCATACAATAATAAACATAAGAGTACAAGAAAAAAGAATAAGTTAGTTATAAGTTTGTCCTTCTTTAACTTCGTATAGGATCTATGGATTGATATAAATTTCGGGTTTTTGACCTATGCAACAAGGCCAATCACTGAGATGCTGGTAGAAGGAACTTTGATTCCGCATTCATTTCTGCCGTCGCAAGCTGGGGCTACTGATGGCACAATAACCACGCTGGCTTGTTTTCTGCTATTTTCCATCCAACGTAAACTTTACAAAGGCACATCTTATTCCGTCACCACATCCGACATAATAAAAGCCATTTCGTGTGAATTGTTGTGGTGACAATGATACCGGTCATATCTCGAATGTGTAAGTCAGTTATCAGCCTTATCTTCAAACTTCGGTCTCAACCCGATATAAGTCGCCGTGCTTTGAGTGCTTCAGAATATCATACTTACATTCATTAAATTTCAAATAAAGTTATTCGACAGGAGTTAGATGGGGATAGGAGGGGATTTTAGTTCAAAGATATTGTTAGGTATTAGGTATTGGTCGTGGGGGTATTGGAGGTTGGTTGTGGGGTATTGTTATTGTTAGGAGGGGATTTTAGTTCAAAGATATTGTTAGGTATTAGGTATTGGTCGTGGGGGTATTGGAGGTTGGTTGTGGGGTATTGTTATTGTTAGGAGGGGATTTTAGTTCAAAGATATTGTTAGGTATTTTTAAAATTTTGTAATGATTGAATACTGAAGGTGCGGCTGCAGGCAGTTCCTTCTTTTCTTTGGGCGCACGGATCACAGCACAAGCCTTCGATAAAACATTCTGAACATAATCTCGATCGAATCTAACATGATTTTACTACTTTCTACGAAGAATATTGCATAATTTTTAATATAGGTATCATGGTAAATCTATGTATGATATTCTGAAAATATTTCATGCCAAGACTATTTGCAATGATGGAAGATTTAATAATTTATTTGATTCAATTTTATTTGGAATAATAAATACGATGAACAAAAATTATGGTGTTTTTGTAATAAAAACAGTGCCCCTCGTTAGTATGAATCACTGCGTCATAGTTAAGTCGAGTACGAGGAAGCGATAAGCCCATTGTAATTATTGAATGGTCAAGTTAACGACCTAATGAGGGCATTAGATAACGAAGTAGGGCTAATACAACGCTGAAGCTATCTTTGTTTCTACGCTAGTTAGCAAAAAACGGATCAGTGCAATCGATCGGGCATGGTCGAAAACATACAATTTGACACCAAACTCGACTTTTTTTTGTTCTAGGCAGCGAAGGTCGTGAACTTAGCAATTTGCCCAATTGGCCGGTTGTAGCTCCTGAGTTAGAACCGGCGAATACCTACTACTCCTGTGTTGTGAAGAAACAATTTTTTTATTGTAAAAATGCTTGACTATTTAATTGTAGTCACCACCCACCTGATGTTAAGATTGGTAAGTGGCAAAAGTGGTTTCGACAATGTGGCGGCTCCTAAAACTACATTTTAAGTATATGAGACATAATGTAAATATGACGCATGAGTCAGCCGCCAAACGACTCGTCGTGTTCCGGCTGGGGGCTTGAGAGCCAGTTCTTTCTTCTTTTTCTCCTCTTTTTCTTGGCCGGCAACCCATCAGTGATTCCTTTGGTGTTGTTGATGTCCATAGGCGACGATAGCCACTTACCATCAGGTGGATGGTCAGCTCGTTTGCGGGCTATATTTCCATAAAAAAATTGAATTAATCCCTCCTTCCTCGTTCCTCCATCGAACTATATGACGCACGGCGGGTATTCTCCCTTTCGTCGTGAACATCCCGCCGCTCTGGTACGGACGACGCGGTTTTTCATCGCTATTTATTATTCGCACCGCGAAGGATTTGAATACCTTTCCTGCGTCTGCGTTCCCGCCCAACTATGACTTGGATATCTTCAAGAAAAGAGTGAATAGGCTTTTATTAAGTTAGTGCGCTCACCGTCCTGGACCACATCTCCACTTACCATCAGGTGGGATTGTAGTCAACTTATTTTAAGTAAAAAATAATAATAGTATTGTTGATATGTACAACTCTGTAGCAATTTATATTTCAGCTTGTATTTATGTGACCACCTTCGTTGTTTTCCCACTGCCCAAAGCTATGGTTGACTGGTAGAGAATGCTATTAGCATTAAGTCGGCTTTTTGTTCTTATAGGTACATTTTTATGGTTTAATAAAGTCTAAATATAATAAATAAATCCGAAAATTCTCTCCGATTCAGCATGGATGTACCACTTTTTCCTTCCGATCACATGCAAGGAACAATCTCGGTTCAGATTGAAATATTAACACAGGCAATGTACACAGGGTACAAACCCCGTTATGTTGTGTATGTCGTGAGAAATCGTTCTATTGTTACTTATAAGGTTGTTGCTACACAAGTAAAATGGTACTAGGTACCACCCTGCAACTCGCTTTTGTTAAAGTGGTGAATGAAGCTGTTATAACTCTAGGGTTTAGATAGTGATATAGACGAATTTAAGCATAGTAGATTGTGTAAAAATTCATTGACAGTTATTTTGATAGACGCTTAGGGTGACGCAGACTTTAATAACAAAATACTTAGTAAACTGTTATATAACTTGGTAGTTAGGACATCTTATGATAGGAATTAAAATAAGTCTAATTTTTTATTTAAAATTTCATGTACACTAATAAACTTAAATTAAAACGTTATTTAAATCAATATTAGATATATAGGCACACTTATTGCATTTTCATCAATAATATAACTAAAAATGATGAATGATGCTTATGATCTTATAGATATATTATGTGTATAATAAATAAATAAATACTTACTTACTTAAATAATAAATAGATACTTAAATTTTCATGGGCACATCTGGCATACTAACCATCTGATAGTACGTGGCATTCACTCCAACCAAAGCCACGAAGGATGCGTTGACGGACAAGAATGAAGAGAGACGAAAAAACAAAAGAAGAAAATAATTGCACGGTAACAACCAAGTTTAAAAAAAATTCGTAATCTTTTATCCATTCATCTATCCATCAGCCTTTGGAGGTCCACTGCTGGAAATAGGCCTCCCCTAACTTGCGCCACTCTGACCGGTCCTGAGCCCTCTGAATCCAGCGGATGCCCGCTGTCTTCTTCAGGTCGTCAGTCCACCTGGTCGGGTGGCGTCCTATACTCCTTTTTCCGAGACGTGGGCGCCATTGGACAACCTTTCTTCCCCAACGGTTATCGGTCCTTCGCACTATGTAATCTAATCTAAGTATGTATTTACCTTAAAAAATTTTCAAAAATGAAATCATCACAAAGATGCTACGTTGCGGCGATACCACAATGATCGTTGGAGATAACTATTCAGTTTAATTAATAAGAGACAGAGCGGGCAGCTACGGACAGGTCAGGATAGGACAGGACTGGACAAGACAGGACAGGATAGGACAGGACAGGTGGGGACGGAGCGAGATAACGAATGATAACGGATGTCGAGTCAACGGATGCTGTGGATACAACTTATTGACCACATTGTTGACAAAGAATTGTTTCCTAAATAAAAACTATTTTAATTACAGATTGTGTACGTTAAAAATGAACGTTTGACGCGTTAGATTGTATTATTGTTACGTGTAAACAATATTTATATAATAAATAATTACCAGTACAGGTTATAAACCTTATGTTACTCAAAAAGAATAGAGTACCTATTTAAAAGGTGAAATAATTATTAAAATCAGTTTAGCCGTTTTTGAGCCTTTTCGGTACAAAATGAAACAAATAATAATATTTCCTCTATAAAATATTAGTATGTAGGGATGTATTTGTATTTTACAGGATAAAAGCACTGAAAGCTGTCTCTTTTTCTCCATAAAGCACCTTGTCAAACCGGTGCTAAAAGCCGTGCATAAGTGTATTGATGAAATACATAGGTACTTACTTGATTCAGTTTTTAGTTTTAATCATTTGTTCTTTTTAACCGACTCAACTCAGGAAATGGGTCCACACGACAAGCACCAGCTTTCGATTAAAACAAAAATCATCAAAATCGGTTCACCCAGTCCAAATGTCTGAGATAACAAACATAAAAAAATACAGTCGAATTGAGAACCTCCTTTTTTTGAAGTCGGTTAAAAATATCATTGATTCCAAACCGAATCTTGAGATCACAGCGAGGCCTGAGAAATTAAGTCAAATTGAAGCAACAAGTAATCTTCTCGACGCTTCTACAATGTAACGCATTATAAAACCGCAGTAAAAAGGCGATTATAGAGCTAAGCTGGCCATCTTTATACTAAACTCTAGTGATTACACGATAACAGCTGCAATTGGTAGGTAATGCGACTGTCGTTAACGGAACAAACCCTTTGTTTTCGCCGACGCGACGTTAACATTTTATTTGTTTAAGGGTAAGTTGCATATCACGAAGTTAAGGTAAGGTTATAATTACATTTCGGTTGCATATCACGAAGTTAAGGTAAGGTTATAATTACATTTCGGTTGCATATCACGAAGTTAAGGTAAGGTTATAATTACATTTCGGTTGCATATCACGAAGTTAAGGTAAGGTTATAATTACATTTCGGTTGCATATCACGAAGTTAAGGTAAGGTTATAATTACATTTCGGTTGCATATCACGAAGTTAAGGTAAGGTTATAATTACATTTCGGTTTAAGTATTCGGACGGTTAGGGTTAAAGTTAAAATTAAGCTAAAAATTAACCTAACCGTGACTTATTAGCATACACAATACAAACACACACAGATAAATACAAATACACAGATAAATTTACGTTATATCTTATTCCAAATTATGTTTCACCTGTGTACTAAATTTCATGTAAATTCGTTCATTAGTTTTTGAGTGAAAGAGATGTATTAAAATGGGAATTTTGAGTTGTAATTATTAGAAGGATTAAAGAGAGATAAATAGTGTAAAATGATATTCTACTTCTATTAAGTATGCAATGTCTATTAAAATAAAGGTGTTTTAGAAATTAAGTATCGCTTTTATGAAATGTGAATATGACGCGTCGCTTGTACGCATTCGTTTTACACAAACAGAAACGCGCTGAACGAAATTTTGAATGCCAACAAATTCAATTTTTCCTCTGATGGAAACTTTCAAAAATCTATTTCCTGTCTGGACGTTCATCCGGCTATGGCGTCGCATAACTTCCGGTTACCGAATCCTATTATTTTCTCGGATGCATGGCGAATTGTTTTATCAGCACTCCATTGTAGTACAGTCAGCTCTGGTTTTTATGTATTCGATAATTTGTTTTTTTAGGGTTCCGAAGAAAAATCGGAACGGAAAAAACAAAGCTGAAGAGTTTTTTGTTTGATTGGACTGGAAGTGACAGTCGGACTTGAATAATTATTTTAGTGTATAATAACAACATTTAAGACTAAGGGGTATCCAAAGCGAAACGAGGGTGGGTCACAATTTTATCATCATAATGGCTGACTATAGACTATTCCATTTCCTAAAAACAGATATTCACACGACAGTACATACAACTTAATTAGAATCATAACAAATAAAACTAGTCTCATTAAATAGTATACCATTAACAAGCCTTACGATATATATTACGATAGTTACTTATTGATGTATGAAAGTAATTTATAGGAAACACCCGCCGATACCACCCGTCGGCGTCGGTTTGTCAGAAAACCGACAAATTACACCCTATTAAAATCCTAATGTATACCAAAATTACCATCCATACCAAATTATAGGGAGCTCTTTCATTTACATTCACATTGGGTGATATATTTTATACTTACATACTCGTAGCCTTTGAAGCAACAAAGACTGAAAGATTCTATATTATTAATTATAGTGGCTATACAAAGACTAATTAAAAGATTAATACGTGAAGAGAAAATATATTATTCAGTGGAAATTATTGTGAAATATTTATGGTGGAAAACATTTTGTACCCATCCATTTTCAAGAATAACACTCATAATACGTAAGACTGTGAGTTTTGTGTTTAAACGGAGAAGAAGTGCAAAAAGCTCAATTTTATTTACTTGAATAATGTGTAACAGAAATCTTAATAAAATAAATTAAATAGTATTAATATGAAGTAACCTTTCAACTTACATAGGGGACTATACAAAAATTCTAGGATCAAGTTACATTGGGAGCATATAACAGTATTTAATTTTATTAAAACTCAAGGAGGGATTGAATACAATCAAACCAATCAATAGGGGGTCTCTAATTAAATAATTTCTGTGTGTTCCGTATATTAGGCGATATTTACCATACAAATTATGGTAACAAATGGTTATTACTGTCATGAAGTATGGTGTCCGGTGCCTTATGAAATCCGATATGGAAATAAGCGAGTTATTAAAGAGATTTGTTGGCCTTTTGAGTTGTTAGAGAGGTTTAGTATGGTTTATGATTGTATTAATAAATATTCAACGTTGGACGTTAAACTTGGTGGTAAAAGTAGGACGGTGTGAGATTAGAGAATTGTAATTTTAAACATAATAAAACAACTTTGTATGGATTGTCATTAGCTAATTTTATATAAAGATCATTTATGTAAAATATAGATCAGTGTAAGATTATTTTGTAACTGTAGTTATTAAATAGGAAAGTACTGTCTGGATAAACTTACCTCAAATTTAGGCAGTATAGTGATTAAAAAACAAACAGTTCTCAAATCATCGCGTTACAAGAAGAGTTTGTGTCTATTTTCAGCATCTTATCATATTACCTATATAAAAGCTTGGTCGAATCTACCTCGAGAATAACAATTATAATTTAAATAATTATGTCAATTTAATTTTATGTCTAAATTTTATATTTACGTATAAAGTTGTCAATGACAAGATTTATTTTGTGAAGTATAGTTACCTATTATAAAAACGCACCTTTTAATTTACTAAATTATAACTATCAAATTGTCGATCTAATCGAATCTGAGACTTTTGACTCAGCTAGTTACTGTTGGACCACAGACTAATTTATCCATTTGATTTGATTAGGTACAGATATTGGTTTAATCTTCGTCATTACTTTAAACTGCCTCCACTAAAACCTCATAGTAAAATTTACCGAATCATATTATGTAATAACATACTTTCTGGCTAACAAGTTTGTAAATTTATAGTCTGTGTAGTCATTAAGATCAGGTCTTTCGCTGATTACAACTTTTTACAGCAATATAATTAAAATGTGCGTTTATAGAGGAAATCTATTACTGTGTGCTTCCAACTTTGTGTATGTGTTTTATGATGCATTTGATTTCAAAATCGTCGCATCCGGCTTAAATAGCTCAGACGATTCTATAGCTTGGATTCTATAGCTCGAGTTATATACGCACAATTAGGTACTCAAATTACTCAACTAAATACGAGTAGTTTATGATCATATTATGTGGCAACGTAGAACATGTTAGTAAACTCTATTGCCCTGAAAACCTAGATAATTATTAAGCCTTCATGATTATATAGCTCAGCTTTTAGCCTGAACAACTTTTTAGCTTCGACGATTCTTTAAATCTTTGGGTGCTTGTTTGCTGTGCTAGGCCTGGCGCACTCCGCACTTTTGGTATGATGTTACAAGTACGTGCCGCGTTCGACGTGTCGGGCCAATTTCAGAAAGGCTGCCACGTCGTGTCATACATTCGTAATCTATCACACACGTCATCACACAAAAAAGACAACCCTGACGTTGTCAGAGAGGATAAGAATTATGATTAGAAAGAGAGGCAACGTCTAGATGAATATAACTGTTGACGATTAGCGCTGTGCGACCTGAATTACACTTTATTTTGTCAGAGCAAGAATCGCTATTTATTTAAATGATTTTGCGGAGTGACTCTTCTGTACATTTAGGTTCTATTATTTATTCTGTGGCTCTGCGAAGGATCTCAGGTTTGATTCCAGGGTAAGCATTTATTTGACTTATAAACTGTTTTCTTCATTCCTGTAAGCGTAATGTGTCAGTGTCAAAAGCAAGCCAAAAACAAAACTGTGTGTTGAAAAAAAAATACTGATCTAAACTGGAATCCCACGGTTTTTATACTCAATTATTAAGGCATATCTAATAGCAATAAAAGTATGACAAATTACACATTATCGCTATAACTTCACATAAAATCAATTCTTCATAGGTCACTGATCTGCGCTTAAGGTCATACTATGCATAAATACATTTTAATATCATAGTAAAATGGAAAAATCTCCAAGCATTTGTTGATATATTACTTAAACTTTATTAACAGCGCCATAAAGATGATATTGCTTTGTTAAACGGTGTAGTGAAAAGGTGGAAAATGTTTGTATTGTCAAATAGCAAGCGGGTGTGTTCCTAAATGATTGTTTCACGAGGGCTCTTCTTGAGGACCTTATTTGAATGTAACAAGGTTGAAAGTAGATTGAATCTTGTCCCAACAAAAACGAGGTAACTATACAAACTTGTGAATATTTCAAATGCAATCAGACGTTGCTCACTGAAGTTCCCATTGTTTGATTTCGGTAATTGAGTTTGCTCTACTTTATATTAAATATAATAGCTAATTTATTCACTCTGTTTCTCTGTGTTGACGTTATCGAATAAACTAAGTGATTTGTATTCCAAATGGGATATTTGTCGAAATTTGATTTTAGATTAAACCATTTTAGGTTTAAAATATTGCGTGCGATGTCTTTTTAAACGGTTATTTTATATTGTTACGAAATATTTAACAGCAGTTACAATAATATATTGTTATGATTGCTATCTTTATAGGCTGTTAGTGATATGTAATACTCGATATTATAGAGTAAGGCGTCGTCCTAATTGGCAGCGATCGTACGAGCAAACGATGCGTTCATCGTCGTGCGATGAAAATGATCGTGCGATGGTCCAAAAGTATCCTAATAGACCCTGCGATGTCCATCGCGCGATGCTAATCCCGTAAGAACTTCGAAAAATCTATAGTAGTTATAATGAAGTGACACACGGATGCATTTTACTTGATCATTTTTACAATATGGAAGTCGTCAAATCGGCAACATTTTTAAATATATCTACCTATACATAATATTTAAAGTAGAGCAACATTCAGTAGCATACGACGCGCCGTCAAGTCAACAACTTGTCACCGTCGCGCGGTGGTTTTAAAAACAAACAACAATAGAGAGACTCTCTCCATACAATATCCTTTGTCAACCTTTTTATCAGACCGGCGGAACAGGAGCGTGCGTGGAGTAGTCTTTTAGAAATAGTTAAATCGAAATACGTATTTTTTATTCTCATTGATACTATATAATTATTGTGTATTTTTCCTTTCTCTTTCTTCTTTCTAGGTCAGCAATCACGTAGATTTTCACTTCGTTCGTAGGAGTAACATATAATTGCTTGTGTGCTTTCAGACTACCTAGGAAATTAAGTCCAAAGTTTAGGTCGAGTTCGGGTAAATACTTATACATAATTCTCAATTATTTTGTAACTCTCTTAAATGAACAAGACCGTAAAATAACAGTTTAATATTACGTATATCTAAAATCACTCACCGTCTTATAAATCTATATAACATTTTACACATTGTCCACAGTAATAAAAATGTTAATAAAGTTGTCAATGTTGACATAATTACAATATTGTGCAATAGTCTGAACACACCCTTAGATCTGTTTTTGAATATTGCAACAACATAATGTATGAAAGTGAATGGAAATATAATATGTAATGGTAGCAAATAACTTCTATGTGGGCAGTATAATGAATTCATAACATACATTTTGTGTCAAGGCCTAACTTGTGTGTTGTTGATAAAGTTGGGACATTTGCATAATCCCTATTTAATTGTTGTGTACCCCGGATTAAGTTTCAACACGCATAGCTTGTTATCAAGTTACTAATAGTTATTTAGATTATTATAGTAATATAATGTTGATAGATACGACTTTTACAACTGTTGTCATACTTGTGTTAGTACGGTTGCAATCGAATTTGACGTAGAAAGACATAAAGGTTAAAAGTGACACAATTTTAGCGAAAATTACTCATGTTTGCAAATGTTACTTTTTTCATTCTTTTAATTTATTGTATTATCTAATTTTACTAAACGAATAATATCTACAATTAATTTTCTACTAGAAAATAATATAATATTAGATACTAAGGAATGTGTCACACTCAAAACTATAACCCTATAATCCTCTTACTTTGAAACATCTAAAACTTAAAAAAAAATTAAATTATTTATTCACAAAATTACTGTAAGATCTATAAGAAAGTATTTAAATTTCTTCAAAACAATGAAAAATTTGAACGGTGATTGCTCTGTAAAACAACTCAAGTAAGGCCAATTAGACTTAAACCAGCTTTTTATAATTACTGAACTGTGTCCTGTCATAAACTTATAATTTAAAATATTTACAACCACATATGAGTAATACAATACGATTACACGGTTTAAACGACCGAATCTTGTAGTGCCAGTAATTTCTCAAGCTTTAAATTATATGACATAATATTTAATGTATAAAAGCAGCATACAAAATAAATTACACGGATATATGACACTCCATATGTCTCCCACTTCGGGTCACATTTGAGCGAGCATTGTTACCCTTGCGTCACTTATGTTAAAAGATCGTAAGTGTCGGAACTAACAAGGCATTTACATCTTTATACGATGGATGATAAGGTGCAGTATTTAGTGAGGTTTTACTAGTGGTTATGAAGTATCTTAGGACCACGTGGCCATTGTTGCGAAAAATTGATTTACGCACAACATCTGTTAAAGCATGTACTGCGATTTAATGCTATATTGTGGTCGGACAGAATGCTGGTACAGGTGTGAAATATAATGACCAGATATGTTTGGACCTAACGGTAATGTGGGGTTGTGCAAGGGTCAGGTTCTAGTTTTATTGGTTAGATTTTTAAGGCATCAAAGAGTAACTATATCCACTACACTAAATATAATACATCAACCCGTTGACAAAAATCGTATCAAACTGAAGATTTTCAATACTTTAATCGGTAGTCTATTTTCGGTAGTTTTCCTAATAAAATCACAATTTCTATGTTAATCATTAGATTAAGTATCCATAAATATATTTATTTATAACCAGATAGAAATTCTATGTTTATCAACAGCCCATAAAAATTCAAACGTTTCAAATTCAAGTTCACATCGCTAACAACACCAACAGCAAAATCCTTAGAAACCAAAATCCGCGCAAAAGCAATAATAGCTCAAACCATTTCATTTAATATCATAATCTGTCGGTTTTATTATGTATATGATTATAATAATCAATATCCGCTTAGAAGATCGCTCAAACGCCGACAAAACAATCAAACTTTAATTTATTCAGTTGATCGATCAATCGATCAGACCGGCGCCTCCACAGCCATTGCATGATCGATGGCTTGCTTTCTCGATGTAATTAATCGCGTACCTGTTATAATCTATATAATGCATAATATCCAATAATAAAATTGTTACTCGTCTCTACGTCATTGTAAACGGGATCTGGTAATTATGATTTCATATTTATTTTATTTTTATATTATTATAGCGGTATCCGATAACAATACTGAACTATTATAATAATATTTTGTCCGTTTATATCACGCTCTGTTATCTCTTTATACTATGAAATCTCCGTCCAATTGTATGAAGTTTATATTTTACTATTAAGGTAAACGCGCCTATTACCGCCAGTTTAAGCCGACTTTGGATGAACTTCAGAAAATTAGATATATGTTGTTATGCTAGAAAAGGTGTTTTAATTTATTCTTTAACATGATTAAATATCCTATGATATTCAGTACGTAAATTCAGTATTAAATCACACAATATTTAATAAATAATAATTGAATCTAAAATAGCGATTGCTTCTATTACCGACGCATGGATGATGTTTGTTTCTAATACCGTTTTTTATGTTTCTATCACCGACCACTAAACTAGTATAAGTTTAAAATTAAAAAGCTGCCTGCCATCAAAAAAGGTGTCATGATATTATACCTTTTTGAAATCCTTATGCTGAGCTCTTTAGTTTGATACCCGTATTGCATTATTCGATTTATTTTTATTTTTTGATACTTCAAACAGTGACATCTCACAGCCACTATTTTTTTAATGTCACTTATTTAAGAATACTTGGGTTATCAAAACGAATCTAACGATATCTTAATTGTATTATTTGGTCCAGCCATTTGGTAGATACGAGGTAATAAAGAATATTACAGACATACTTAATATACTTAGATGATCACTTCGGTGATCGGTGGATAGGGCAAGGAGGATCTGTGCCATGGCCGGCGCGCTCCCCGGACCTCACACCGATGGATTTATATTTGTGGGGGGAGGTTAAAAGTGTTGTGTATGCTACGGAGTATTCGAACAGAGACGAATTAAAATTAAGAATAGTGACTGCTTTTGACAAAGTTCGAAGTGAAGTGTTCTAAACCGCGTAAAGGACAATTTGTGCAAACGTGCTGAACTCTGCATCACTCGAGGAGGTGAGCATTTTGGACATCTGTTAAGGCTTGTGTAAATAATAAAATCAATACGTAAAACTTCAATCATTGTAAATAAACCCCAATTTAATCATTGTAAATAAGTATGATTCCCCCGTGTGGTGCCGGGTCCACTTTGTAGAATAGCACCACTCCTACTTCTTCCTGGGATGTCGTAAAAGGCGACTAATAGGATATTCCAGGAGATGGGCAGCAGACGGACTTGGCACTGGCCAAGCGTGGTGACTACCAGCTACAACCCCCTTATGATAGCCACAACTAAGCCTCGGCCCCCAGTCCCCGGCAGCCCCACTATTCCTAGTTATGGTAGCGGCTATGGTAACGGCGGGGCAGGGGGTGCTAAGAATCGCCGGCAGAGATCGGGCTACCAATCTCAAAAACGACTTCTGCACCTAGCAACATATAACACCAGGACACTGAGGACCGACGACAAGGTGAAAGAGCTGGAAGAAGAGATAGACAAGTTAAACTGGAGTATTGTGGGTTTATCTGAAGTCCGAAGAGAGGGGGAGGACACGATAATACTCAAATCCGGAAACTTGTTCTATCACTGGAAGGGCGAACATCTGTCCCAAGGTGGTGTCGGGTTTCTCGTTCACAAGTCCCTCGTCAACAACATTGTGCAAGTTGGGAGGGTGTCGTCCAGGGTAGCGTACCTTACACTCAGAATATCCAAACGGTATTCGTTGAAGGTTAAACAGGTATATGCGTCGACTTCGACACATCCTGACAATGAGGTTGAGGTTATGTATGAGGACATAAGCAGAGCCATACATACCTCTAAAGCTCATTTCAATGTTGTGATGGGGGACTTCAACGTGAGACTGGGCATGCAAAGTGGCGCCGAGATGAAAGTGGGTCCCTACGGTCCTACACATTGGACGACAGAACCACCGAGGACACTTGCTGGCTAACTTTTTGGAGAAGAAAGGTCTCTTCATGATGAACTCCTTCTTCAGAAAGAAGTTGTACCTACGCGGCCTGCCGAAGGCCCTTGAAGGTACTCTGGGTCGGGATACGCGTTTAAAGAAAGAATAGTCCCGCCGATATATTGAAAAATGTGGTTCGGGAACAGTCGAAGCCAAATACAAGTGGGGTTTCCGTACCTTGATATTGGTCTTCCAGGAGACGCCTCTCCACTTCAGCCTTGTAGCACTCGAAGGTAGTTTGTCAACGTGCAAGTTACGCTGGTGTTGGTGCACACCACTCACAATGCTTTTTGGAATCACAACTATTACACTTTAATTATGCTCCCACGGGATCCCGTATATTAAGGTTGGAAGGAAGTTCAGGGAGGCACTGATAATATGACGTATTTTAGATTAGTTTAACGTTTTAGATTAGTTTAAGTTTAACGAAGCAGTGATAGCCTAGTGGTTAGAACGTTGGTCTCCCGAACGTGGGGGCCCGGGTTCAAATCCTGGCATTTTCAAATATTATGTGCGTATTACAAGTTAATTATCACTTGCTTCGGTGAAGGAAAACATCGTGAGGAAACCTGCACACCTGCGAGTTCTCCATAATGTTCTCAAACGTGTGTGAAGTCTACCAATCCGCACTGGGCCAGCGTGGTAGACTATGGCCTGTACCCCTCACATTGTGAGAGGAGACCCCGAGCCCAGCAGTGGGACAATTATGGGTTGTTGCTTTGCTTTGCTTTGCTTTTTTAACGTTTTCAAGTAAGACGAATCTGTTTCTTAGCCGCGCGCCGCCATCACTCCTTTTCTCAATCGCGTGAGGTTCTTCGTAGTCCACCATTGGTCGGCTGTTCGGTCGTTGTCGGGTCGACCGAGTCTTGTTATTGGTCAATCCGCGAACCACGTTCAATCGGCGGGAGATTTGAATTTGGAATAAGTTATAATTTGCGAATAGCGAATACAAGTGGACTTGGATAAGTCCTGATGGTTCCACGAAAAGTGAGACTTCATTCTGGCAGACAAACGGCACATATTTAATGATGTCTCTGTGATCAGCAGGTTTAAAACCGGAAGCGATCACTGACTTGTAAGAGGCACATTAAATATCGACCTGAAGCTGGAACGGTCACGCCTGATGAAGTCTACGCTTCGCCCAACACCTATCCAAATCCAGGGATCCAAAAACTTTCAACTTGAGCTGCAAAACCGTTTTGCGTACCTAGAATCGTGCACGTCAGTGGACGAGTATAACACCAGGATGGTAACAACTGTCCACGAGGTAGGGTCGAAGTATTTCAAGACCCACCCTAGTGGTAGATCTCAGGTTCTCTCAGAACAAACTCTCGGTCTTATGAGGGATCAACGAGAACTATGTGTGCAGTCTCCAACCTCTATGAGGGAATACCGACGGCTCAATGAACAGATCTCCAAGTGCAGACGACGCGATTTGCGAAAAGACAACGCAATTTGTGTAAAAAGTACTATTGAGCGAAACCAGGGCTCAAAAGTTTTCGCCAGGGATCTGTCTATTGGGCAAAGTCAGCTTACGAGGTTGAAGACCAAGTCCGGCACCATTGTTTCGTCGAAACCCGAAGTTCTGAGGGAGACTGAGAGATACTACGGACCTACTACCTACGGATACTATGCCTCTTCTCAAGCTCCACCTCCTCGCGAGGAGAGCGACAAGCGAGCTAAACCGAAGATATCCCGGACGTTAGTCTGTATGAGATTAGAGAGGCTCTCAAACAGCTTAAAAACAACAAGGCACCGGGAGATTACGGAATCATAACCGAGCTTCTGAGAGCTGGAGGAAAA
The DNA here is from genome assembly GCA_963932265.1 of Thymelicus lineola. Lineage (NCBI taxonomy): Eukaryota > Metazoa > Arthropoda > Insecta > Lepidoptera > Hesperiidae > Thymelicus > Thymelicus lineola. Next base: position 5,223,780 of record OZ010702.1, on the reverse strand, counting down.
CCCTTTCTAGTGGCGCTCCAAAAACTGTTCGATTCCGTCATCAACCGGAACTACCCCGGAAGCGTGGAGCAGAAGTGTGGTGACGCTGTTCTTCAAGAAGGGCGATAACGACCCGCGTGGCGCAATGGTTACGATGCCGGATCACCGCGCCAAAGGTCCTGGGTTCGATTCCCAGCGAGGCGGAAATTTGAATGATGAGTTTGAATTTCTATTCTCGGTCTGGGTGTGAATGTCCTTGTCTTGTGTGTTGTCCATGGCACCCACGACACAGGGAATCCTAGTGTGGGGCTATGAGTGTGAAGCGTTATTATTATTATTATTATCATTAATGCCCTTTTGAAGAACTACAGGCCCATTGCACTTCTGAGCCACGTTTATAAGCTGTTTTCGAGGGTCCTCACAAATCGCATTGCACGCAGGCTTGACGACTTCCAGCCTCCCGAACAAGCAGGATTCCGAAAAGGCTACAGCACCATAGACCATATACACACACTGCGGCAGATTATACAAAAGACCGAGGAGTATAATTTGCCGTTATGTGTTGCCTTTGTGGACTATGAGAAAGTCGTTCATTCTATTGAGACCTGGGCGGTACTAAATTCTCTCCAGCGGTGCCGGATCGACTACCGGTATATCGAGGAGTTGAAATGTTGGTACTCATCCGCCACCATGTCCGTCAGAGTACACGACACAGCAACGAGCCCCATCCAATTGCAGAGAGGTGTTAGACAAGGGGATGTCATATCCCTAAAACTGTTCACCGCTGCGTTGGAAGACGTGTTCAAGCTGATGGAGTGGAAACGACGTGGCATTAACATCAACGGCGAATACATCACACACCTGCGATATGCCGACGATATAGTCATCCTGGAGGGTTCCCTGGAAGAACTTGGTACAATGCTTGGGGAATTGAACAGCGCCTCACAACGAGTGGGTCTTAGGATGAACATGGACAAGACGAAAATCATGTCGAATGTCCATGTCACACCCGTACCGGTTGTTGTTGATGGCGGTGCTCTCGAAGTTGTAGACGAATACAATTACCTGGGACAAATGATCCAGATGGGTAAGTCCAATTTCGAGAAAGAAGTCACTCGTAGAATCCAACTCGGATGGGCTGCGTTCGGGAAACTGCGTCATTTCTTGTCGTCCAAAACACTACCTCAGTGCCTGAAGTCGAAGGTATTCGAGCATTGTGTGTTGCCAGTGATGACATACGGATCCGAGACGTGGTGCTTTACTATAGGCCTAATCCACAAACTCAAAGTAGCGCAGTGGGCTATGGAGAGGGCTATGCTCGGTATTTATCTACGTGATCGCATCAGAAATGAGGAGATCCGTAGACGAACAAGGGTAACCGACATTGCTCAAAGAATTAGCCGGCTGAAGTGGAAATGGGCTGGCCACATAGTGCGAAGGACCGATTACAATAAGAGATTTTTATAAATAAGACCGTACGGGTCGGTAATAGAATTAAGTATGAAGATTACTTTATTCTATTAGCGACAGCAAAAATAAACAATAACTGGCTAAAATTTCTGCTTTAATGCAAAGGTGTTTTGATGGATGTCATTGCTATGATTATTTTTCGGTGTCAAAAAGTTTCTTAATTTTGATATGAGATATTATTTAAAATACATTACCATACATTACTAAAAATTATTGCTTACGTCGAATCTTGTTTAAAAGAAAATCTATGAGACAAAATGTATGGCGTTAATTGATCAAATTATGTAATATACTCTTAAGAATCAAACAAGTTAAAAGAAACATCGAAAATTACGTATTAAAAGAAATAAAATCTAAAATGCTAACTATTGCAAAACATCTAACAACGCCGTGGGGCGGTATTAGAAGCAACTTATGAAAATTATGTTTCTATTACCGCTTTAAGGGAAAATTCGAATAAAACCACAAAAAATAGTCAGAACGTTAATATTAGATGTGAATCTAGAAAACCAATATATTAATTATTATATTTACACATTTGCATGGAGGTATACACATTTTATTTAAGTTAATTTCTCTTAAGTAATAATTATGTTTACTTACTTAACCGGGAGCGCAACACTATGAGACGGGCGTCCGTTGCGGGCGCGTCGCAGTTAATATCAAAATATTCTATTTGCTGATTATTTACGCACACAAACTTTATTATTTTTGTTTCGCAACATACATACCTAAAATGTTTTTAGGCTACAACTTTCATGAAATCTATAGTATGCCTTAAAACAGTGATTAAAAAAACTGGCGGTATTGGATGCAGATTTTGGGGTGGCGTTATTGGGCGCGTTTACGTTACTACAAAGTTTGGGACACTTATGGTAAGAGTTAGAAAATTAAATTGAAACTTAATAAACTAATTGATTTAAGGAGATTAATTTGGAGATTAATTAAATTAAAATAAATCTTGTTAGGCCGTAATGCGAAATCGAAAAGACATATATGTATAAAAATTGCTAAAATGTACTTCGAATAAAAATATACTATCGTGACATCTAATTAGAGAGTAAGGTGTGGTGCCGCTGAAAAAATTTCGCCAATAACCCATCATATTATGGATCCACCGACCGCGAATCTTTCAAAATCTATTAACACAAGCAAAGTTAACCACGAATGATATTAAACAGGATAAATAATTCATCGTAATACCTATTACAAACCAATACTTCTTACTAATAGCACAAAATAATATTCCTATCACGAAATCGATGCATCATTAGCTAATGCCGCCCAGATTATTAATTAAATCGCCACGAAAGCTATAAAGGCAGTAATTGTTACTCAATTCCTATTGCTACCTGTTGATTTCTCACAATAAATTATATTCGAAGCGAAGTAGAGCAAACTCGTCGTGCGTAATAACTGGATCTTGAATACAACTGGTATTTGTACAGGGTGATGTTTAGATGTATTGAAATTAGTGTATATGTATAGTCAGCAAAAGAGGTAGGTATATTGGGTATGATACAAAAACTTTCCATAATGTTTAATGCAGTTCGAGCTACTATTAATTTTAAGTTTAACTTATATACCTATGTCCTATATAAAGTATTTATACTTAAGGTAAAAAGGTAAAAACAAGTCAATAATTTATTAGTAATATTATGAAAATAGGAAAAAAAAGAGTTATGGAAGGTTCAAAATTTTAATTAAAGTCATTGAAAAAGATGAAATCCGTGTTCAGTAAGAGTTGTAATGATAGAAAGGATAATGCCTTTAACGAAGAAGTAACGACAAATTAATGACTTTTTGCAATGATAATCCCATAGTACGGGTATTAAATTTATTACTCCGGTACTGTTATAGCCAGTACTGGTAAACACTCGCGTGCCAACCAGAAACATACTTAATTTTCATTAAAATAAGGAAAAGCCGTACAGAGTCAGTTTCTCTGTATGCAGGTTTTTGCATCACGTAAGGATTGTGTCTAATCTCTGCTAAAAGTAGATGTTTATGCGTCGAAGTCTTTACGACAATTTTATACACTGAGGACCGCATTACAATAATCGGTGACATGTAAGGCCAGATGTGTCAACCGACTTAAACGAACATCTTACAATGTTTTAATTCAGTTCTTGTGGCTTCGGCATCCCTTTTAAGTTTTCATTGCGATACTTAACCACAAATGGATTGTTAATTTTAGTTATATGTATAATTTTATGTAATATTGATCCTTACGTATGAAATTAGCATTTATATGGAAAAAGTAAAACAAAAAAAAATTAACCAATCGAAATAATTATGTACTATTATTATCTATGCATTTTGGCCATTTTCTATTTTATTCGAATCGTAATCGTAATTGTTTAAATACTAAGAATATTATCAGCAATGAATTTAATAATAAATAGAGCACGCTGTATAAGCTATTCGCCCACTAGGCCCGAGACCACGTGATCGGACAGTCTTCGTTGCGAAAGTGCGAAAATAGCACTGTGGCGCTCGCTCTATTATCATAGATAACAGATCAATCATTGTCTTTCGGTAGAGGACTGGCTTTGAATCCTTTGAACCCTGCAGGTCATCGGTGGCCTTAAACCATGTAAGTTTTCGATTCCTGGGCACTCGGGGATATTAACGACCATAGGTTCGATTCTCAGCGAGTGTGTCTCGGTGTAGGTATATCTTGTCTTTGAGTGTTGCCCACTTACGACACAGTGAATCCTACAGTTTGGCTATAAGTTTGTGGTATTAAATGCGTGTGTGTTTGTGGCGTACATTTAATTTTCAATTATTTTGGAATATTAAAGGAAAGAAGTATCGCGTACATAAATAAATTTCTATGTTAGTAAAAAACCTTACAGTCAATCAAATCAAATACGAGTACAATCAGTTATTATAACCCTAAACAACCAGGTTTAAAAAGGCCCCTTATGCCCACAATAACTTAAGTACCTAACACAAGTATTCTATCCATGTGTGTCCAGCCAAGTTCAAATCAAACACGTAACAATGGACGTCTGACGTTCTACAAATATTTCTCAACAGTCGCGACTTGCCAGAGGTTGCATCCAATGGCCACTTGACCTTTGGTTGAAAGATTCGCCTGTCTCACTTGCATGTGATGGATGATGGTACGTGGTAGATCTATCATCCGTATTGTCTTTAGTTTAGTTGAACGGTGAAAGTTTCTTGTACCTAGTTTTTTAAATATCGAATTAAATAATACTGTCTACAACAATAAAACTGTCGGACCGATTCTGCATGTATTTTTATTTAATTTAATCTAGGCACTTAGGCAAGCTTTTTTGACTTAAATGTATTATTTGACAATATGTTCCCCATAATCACATATTTTCACATATTTTATCACATATCACTTATATAGGATTTTGTGTGTTGTGGGTGCCATGGACACAAAAAGACAAGGACACACACCCAAACCGAGAACAGAAATTCAAACTCATCATTCAAATTTACGCCTCGCTGGGAATCGAACTCCGGACCCTTGATACGACGCGGCGCGGCGATCCGGCATAGTAACCATTACACCACAAGGATCGTGAAACTTTTCTTTTTTTCTTTTTTTATGAATTAATAATCATGCATACCAGCCACCTGATGATTATGTGACCTAACATAGAGGTTCTTTATCAGCTATAAAGATTAGTTTTTTATATCTTATAAGTTAATGCTTGACTACAATTCCACCTGATGGTAAGTGGCGATGTACACAGTTGGTCACCGTAACCCATGGACACACAAACAGTCACAGCAACTCACAGTCTATTTAAGAAGAAGGGTAGCTAGTCAGGTGCCCATAATCCTACCACCATGCATGATTACCATCGTGATTATGCTGCCAGAGCACAGCGGACAGAGTCCAGCGTAACAGGAGGGAACTGGCGCTATTTCCCTCGTCCGTTATTAACCAGAGTTTACCACGAGCATCAGCATGGAAGGTTGTCTTGGACTCAAAATGGATGGATGGATAGATTCCCTTATATTAAGAATGATGGGGCTGTGCTAGTGGCTTACATTTAGAAAAGTGGGGCTTTCTGTGTGTGTATCACTGGGATAATTAAAGATCTCTATGATGCTTAACATGAATCAATACATCCAACATAATTCGTAAATTAGTTCCCAAATTACAGAAAGGAAAATTATAATACTATCTAGTTTTACCAATCTACAATGTTTAGTGACGACGTTTTGAAATATGCAAATCCTGCTTTAAATAACGACGTGCTTTACATTAGCCTTGACTAATTTGCGTCATTCAGAGTTACCACTACATTGTTTTGGCATACCTATTCTGTACCTATTCATCGCACTTAGCCGAACTGGGACAATCTTGTACGTTCGGTGTAGGGTGACCAACTTAACTGGATTTCACGGAAGTCGCATCCAAAGTACGTTTTTTTGTTTTTTGTGTAGAAACTGAAACATTGATACACTAAAATTATCACTAGGTCCATGTTCACAAGTCTTCAAATCAAATCTTTATTTATTTGTTCAAAAGTGGGTATATAACAATGTCTTAAAATTAGGTAATCATATTATTATGTCCTCCACATTCCATCATATAAGGCATGCTTTTATTTACCTAATCCTAACTAAGGTTCCTACTTAGGTATATTATTATGCAATTATTTTCTTTGTACAATAATTTACGTTCAATGTCCATAATCCTTTCGTTACCCTTTCTAGAATGAGAGTAGAGTTTCAATCATTTAGTAGTTTAGCCACTGTTTTATCAGTCTGGTACCACATAAAATATATGCATAAAGATTTCTGAATATTATTAAAATTAATGATACTAAGAACTTAATTAAAATTTTATTTTATGTTCCATTTCAAGCGAAGTCTTACTGGTAGAAAGACAGTGTGGTCATCTGATCACGTCTTTGTCTTTTGTCCATGACACATGGGAATCTTAGTGAGGGGCTATGAGTGTACATGGTTTATTTATTTATTAAATATTTATTCCGCCTACAGCCCTGGTCACCCTAGTGTAGGCCGACAATCTCTAAATACTCGCGAACAAGAAAATCTATTGGCCTTTACAAGCACTTTACAACACTAGGCTCTTGTGAACATAAGACTTATGGAGGAATCGCGCTCAGAGAATACCCTTCACTGGACAATCTGGACATCTTACATTATTGAGATCATTGATATGCGGATATATGGATCCTTTTGTGTATCGCATTTTTATATTTATTTTACGGTACCCGAGAGTCTAAAATCCAATGCTCGTCTGGAATATACAAGCTGATAAAATCACATTAAAAAATTGTAATTACATATTCCTTTTTATTGTTTAATATTTTCCTTGCCCGTTTCTATTAATTGCATTTTTTCCAATTTTACTTTCAAGTTTTTAAAGACTGCCCTAAAATTACTTAACCTTAATTCAACTTAACAGCGTTTTCGGTAGATACCTGAAAAGAACAAATATATAATTAACATTTAAACAATAATTATATTAAATCCTTAGTTTATTTTTATAGTACAATTTAGATAACTAATTTAATATGTATCGATAACTAGACTGGAGTAAGAAAGGTACCAAGGTCCTAGCTAGGGGGTTAAAAACACCCTACCATGATAATGTATCGTTGGGATCCAGACTGCCGCAGGAGGAACTGGCATCATGATAGCATGATGGAAGATAGATAGTACATTATTCTTACATAAATAGTAGGAGTCAATGAAATATTGAGGCCCCTAATACCCCAATTTTGAATATCCATCAGGCAGATTTATATAGAATTAAAAGAAAACATAAAAATTTTAAAAATATAAAAAAAAAACCCGCCTGCTGTCCAAAAAGCTATAATATCATGACAGCTTTTTGAAAATCCTTATGATGATGTTTAATTTGATAGCCATATTGCATTAAGTATTCTATTTTTTATTTTTTAATACTTACTTCATAATGGCATCTCAAAGCCATTACGTAAATAATTTGTTCACTTATCAAAGAACATTTGCCCTTCCTGGCAGTCGGGATGAAACATAATTTACATAAACTGATAAAATCTAAACAACTCAGTATCGATATTAAAAATGTATCGTGAAATCGATATCGAATCGATACAGTAATATTGATCGTTAATTACAGTTGACATTTTAGTTATTGCCACTAAATGTTATTTCATACGATGTTAGAGTAACTGTTTAATATTCCAAAACACTCGTCTTTGTAGGGTTTCGTTACAGTAAACACTTTTACGATTGTTAGCTGTTCTCGGTGTCGTAACCGAGAGGCGTCGAGAGCGGCCGAGTACGCCCGAGTGCGACCGAGAACAGGCCGAGAGCTGTCAAGTGACACGTGGGAGGCTTCAACAATGTGTGAATCTTGACAATAACGACAAATTACGTCAAGTTAGTAGGTATAGACATTGAAGTATTATTACTAGCGTATAGAACCGACACCACGAACACCATGTATGTCCCAATGCATTGGCGCCACGTGGCTTCAATCTTCAATGGATTCGTTCGATTTTGAAAGGAGAACGGGGGCTCAATTTTGAAAATCGAACCTCCCGGGCGGGACACACATTTTGTTCGAGATGTCTGTTCTATGACATTATACGAGTACTTTAATGTAGAAAATGCATCCATTGAGGCGTGGCGGTAAAGGTAAGATTTGTTTTTCGATGTGTGCTAGTGGCTTACGGGTGTTTTCAATAATCTATCTGTGTATGTTAGGATAAGATAACAAGCAAATTATAAACAATTAACAGAATAAGAACTTCTTTACAGTAGCTAGGCAGTTTGTAGATCGAGGGATCGGGGTTCTTTAAAATGTTAAGTTACTAACTTTTAAATTAAAAAGAAATAATATGATTAATTAATCCACTGAAATAAAAATACATGATGTTTTTCTTAATGAGAATTTAAAAAAGTCAAAATAAAGCTATATAAGAAGTTCATATCTTTTGAATTCCCAGTACTTCAAGGACGATAAAATGTAGTAATTAAGGTGCTTGAAGAGTTTTTGGATCACTCACATCCCGTTGATCCATAGGATACGGGACACCCTGTATAGGTATATGTACCTAACATACACATTTAGTGCTACGCTAACCTAATAATTAATAAATAACAATAAATACAACTATATAGTTGTAATGCTAACTCGAAGTTTGTTTTATCCATTGTCGTGTGAAAGTGTTATCTCACGAAGGTGTTTTGTCCATTCGATTTTCATCCTTATATCGTGAGAATTAACAACTAATATTCGTTTTTGACGTCAAGATTATTGTCGTTGTGTAAACATATGAATATTGATGACAAGCATAGAGTACGGAGTAGATAGAAATTAAATGATAAAGTTTAAAAAAAATCTAAAAAGACTTGTCCTTTATGTCTTACCGTGGTTTATTTCTTTCTTAGGCCGGCAACGTATCTGCGATGCTAAGTAATCTGTGACCTAAAATGCCATTGCCTTATTGGTCAGCGAATATTGTTGACTTGGAATTCATCGCCATATACCATCATGTAGGATTGTTCAGAGCATTCCCCAATCCCCATAGCAGAATAGGCATAATACGCAAGGGAGCCTACATATTTTCACTTCGTCAAAATTTTCTTGGATTGTATTCAATATCAGGAAAATTATTTTTAATTTTTAAGCTTGATCATAATTCTGTGCACATTAAATTGTACACGCATGTAGAAGGGTTACTAATGTTACTATGTATTTTGTGTAGGCATGTCTGTGTAAGCAAACTTTGTGAGAACAATTGGCCACCGTAGTTGAGTCTTTGTTCAACTACTTTCACTAGAGTCCCCGCAGACTGCAGACTTTAAATCGGCCGATAGTTTGATCGGGTTTCTGCGGGGACTCGGTTTAGCAAATAGTTGTTGGAATAATTTATTATAATCTACTTATCCTATCAATAAAAATATTTACCTAGCACAAAAAATTTACGGTAAAAAATTAAGGACAAAAATCTTTCCCAACACATCATTACTTTCCTCTCAAGTTGGTCTTTTAACAATGTAAATAAAGAGTGAAAAAACCATTAGAAGACATTCATAGCGAATTCACACATTGATGAATAAGTAAAGGTCTTTGCATACCGTTTGCTCAGTGCCAGTCAGTGCTATCTACATTGTACTAAGGGTGCGGTCGCATTACAAATGGTATAACGATAGGATGGCTAAATAAATTAACTTTGATTCGGTCTGAAAAGTGAAAAGACTATTACCTGAAAGAAGATGAATATAATCCAAAGATGTTGCGGGTTTTTGTTTGATTTTATTAAAGATTTTAAAGGTTTCTTTTCCGGATATTTTCCAGAACTGGAAAGTCACCACTATCTCAGATGAAAATGATGAAAATGAAGGATGATGGATGAAAATTTGCGTAATGAAAGGAGGAAATTCTAAAGGTAGGTGTTATATTAAAACATAAAACGCCTCTAGCCAAGGTAATAAAAGAACTAAGTTATCATTAAAAAAAACTATTGTTTCTTCTCTCAATTATTCTTGGTCAGTGCCAACGAAATCGATCACAGTAGTATTATATTGAGTTACAACAGCAACAGCTTTCAATCATGGTATACCTACAGCTGATTTCAAATAAAGTTCCATGAACACAAAAACATCGCTCCAATCGCGATCGCTCGTCACTACGACTCCAGACGTGGTACTGTCGCAAACAAAACCACTGTGCAAACAGCGGGAACAATCGACCACCGTGCTGGTATTACCAGCCCACCACAACGCTTTGTTAACCACTTTCACAATTAACTGTCCAGCGAGGAATTTATGAGGAAAAGTGTCGTGTCAATTGTGAGTTAGTTTCGAGAATTACTAGTACCATCGCTTGCAGTGATTGCCTAGCGGTTTGAGCGTTGATCTCCTGAACGCAGGGACCCGAGATCGAATCCTGGCACCCACTAATTTATTATGAAAAAAATATGTGCGTATTAGAAGTTTTTCACGTGCTTCTGTGAAGGAAAACATCGTGAGGAAACCTGTGTGGGACAATTACTTCAGAATTCTGAAGTTACCTCACAGGTTACAAGAAAAATTGGCGTTTACATACTTTGAAAGCTCACCAGGAAATAAGTACATAAGCCTCCTCTAACTTTACTAGTAATCTTGGTAAGGCGTTGGTCTTGAATAATTTGCAGTTCCAAAAATATTATACTTACATACGTGTCGAATTCGTAACCGTTAGTTAAGTTTTTTAAGTTACTTATAAACTTCCTAGCTATAAATTACTAGCTGTTGCCCGCAGCTTCGCACGCGGAAATTATGCTTATCATATTTATACCCTCTTTGACTCCCTTAGGTGTTGAATTTTGAAAAATCCGTCCTTAGTGGATGCCTACATCAGAAGAGGAATACGTGTGCGAAATTTTAAGTTTCTAGTCGAAGGGTTTGGCCTGTGCGTTGATAACTTCAGGTAACCTGGTGTTCCCTTTCAAAGATGGAATAGTCATCATTTTTGCCTTTTATATATATGTATATATCCAGATTATGAATTTGATTTTGCAAAGTCACACGCCAGATTTATTTATTTCATAAAATATTTACCATACAACTATTACATTGCAAGTCCCTTCGCCGGTATTACCATATGTTCAAAGGTTAAGCTATTCTATGAAGTATTGTTGCTCGTTAACAGCTGATCCAATTAACTATCCCTTTGCAGTCTTAATTAAGCCATGCTCTTCGTAGCCAGTGGCCATTAACAAGCCAATTTTGCCTCTATTACATTGTGATAAGGGTAAGATTTGCATCAATGCATTTAAAATAAACGTATACTACGATATAACGATAGTACGTTCTGGACTAGGAGTTTTTGTTGAATTCGGTACTATTGTTTTTGAAAGATTTTTTAAAGATTTAATCAAAAAACATTAAATTTAGTCACTGTAGTAATAATCTATACTAATATTATAAAGAGGAAAGATTTGATTGTTTGTTTGCATTAAATAGGCTCTGAAACTACCGAACCGATTTGAAAAATTCTTTCACTTTTTGGAAGCTACACTATCCCCGGGTGACAAAAGCTATATTATATATTTTTTACTATTTTTGCCGAAGCGAAGCGAGGGCGATTTCCTAGTAATTAATAAAACCATAACTCTGTACCAGGAAAAAAATATTTTAAGTTTTATTTTAATATCTGACCTAGCAGGGAATCGAACCTTAGTCCTGCAAGGTAAATAACAATTTTTTATGGTTTTAATTATGCTACCAATATTGCCTAATTTTAAGAGCCTTTTAAAATAAGATTAATTATTTTAAAAGGTTTAGGTAATTCTGTCATCAACTTCAAGTAACTTGGTGTTCTCTTTCAAATATGGAATAGTACACTGATTAACGCTTATAATTATACAAGCTGTTGCCCGCGGCTTCGTACGCGGAAATTATGCTTATCATATTTATTGCACCTATTTTCCTTAGTGGATGCCTACGTCATAAGAGGAATACGTGCGCGAAATTTCAAGTTTCTAGCCCTAAGAGTTTGACTTGTGCGTTGATACTTACATCAGTCAATCACTTTTGTGTTTTATATAATTATATATTTATAGAGATAGATAGATAGATGTAGTCCTACAAAATGACGAAAATACAATAGCGGGTAGCCCACCTTATGGTGTAAATATTAGCTACCGAAACGAGCATGTACTATGCAAATTAGTTCAAACACTAGTGTTGTTTAAGACAACGTATTTGGTCCGTCCAAAGGTCAAGAGGCCTTACGCCAACGCGGTTTTGTGTAATTGTCTTGCTTAGTTGTTAAGTATTGTTAACTATGAATACGAAATAACCAATGTGAACCACATTATGTTAAAAACCATGCGAACATTGTGCTGTTTGCAGATGATACATCATTAATATTTAAGACTGATAGGAATAAAAATAATTTTGACGATGTTAATAGTGCTCTGTCGCATGTCTCACATTGGTTCACTATAAATAATTTACTTTTAAATGCAAAGAAAACCAAATGCTTAGAATTCGTGTTGCCAAATGTAAAAAAAGTAAATAAATCTCTTAAATTAAATAATGAAACATTAAATATAGAGGAATCCACGGTTTTTTTAGGGGTGACCTTGGACAGTAAACTGCAATAGGGCCCGCACATAGCATCTCTCACAACTAAACTTGCTAGGGCTGCTTATGCTGTTAGAAAAATAAGACAGCTCACTGACGTCGACACTGCTCGGCTTGTTTATTTTGCATATTTCCATAGTGTTATGTCTTATGGCATTTTACTGTGGGGCAAAGCAGCCGGTATAGAACAAATTTTTGTATTACAGAAAAGAGCCATTAGAGCTATTTATAAACTAAAATCAAGGGAGTCCTTGCGTGTCAAATTTAAACAAATAGGTATACTTACAGTAGCTTCCCAATATATTTATAATAATTTAGTGTTTATACGGAATAACATAACTGCATATAAACAAAATTGTGATTTTTCAAATCGTCAAACAAGAAGGATGCATCAATTGGCTACCTCTTCGTACCGTCTTTCTAAAGTGCAACGTTCTTTTATGGGACTAGGTATAAAATTTTATAATAAAGTCCCAAAACAAATACATGACTTACCGGTGCAATCTTTTAAGAAACGTGTAAAGGCTCAGCTCTTAGGCAAGGGCTACTATAGCATAAATGAATATTTAAATGACAAGGATGCTTGGAAATGACTAGCTAGGCAACCAGTTCTGCACAGGTTAAAGAATACCTATTTTTGTAATAGATATAAATTTTATTTTTAAAAGATGTGCTGAGGAGTTTCTTTACGGCTTTTCTTCTCCTCCATGACAAAGCACCTTTCCGAAAAGCTAGTAGATTAAAAAAATGACGTGCATAAGAGTATCAGTGATACCTACATGAATAAAGATTATTTCATTTCATTTCATTTCAAACATTTAACACAAACGTTCACACACTCATAGCAATAGGATTCCCTGTTTTTAGGTTCCGTAGTCAAAACGGAACCCTTATAGTTTCGTCATGTCCGTCCGTTCGTAGAATAGCGCCGAGACCTTATTATAGAACACTGTAATAACCAATGATCTTGAAATAAATATAGATACGTTATACCCTTACAAATCAACCGAAAAATCGGTTCCAATGTCCGCAAGGCACGCTTTATTGCTTTATCGCACGTCTTTATCGCTCTCGCGTCAAAACTACATCGCTATCTCTTTCTTCACCTGAATAAGAGTTCCCAATTGGGAACTTATTGATTCACACAACTATATAATATATAATATATCTATTATAATCTATAATATATCTATTTAATATATAATATCATTGGTAATAACACATCACTAACATTTATAAGTCGAAAACATTATTTTTCTGTGAGTATCAATAGATACTGCGGCAAATATGCCGCAGTCAGGAATCGAACACAACAATCTGTGTGGCGTGATGAATAACATGCCAGATCGCCGCGTCTAGGGTCCTGGGTTCGATTCCCAACGAGGCGGAAATTCGAATGATGAGTTTGAATTTCTGTTCTTGGTCTGGGTGTGAGTGTTCTTGTCTCTGTGTATTGTCCATGGCTCTCACGACACGGAATCCTAGTGTGGGGCTATGAGTGTGAAGCGTTATTATTATTATAATACTTCGCTTCATAGTCAGAGATCTACAGGGTCATAATAATATCATACTATGTATAAATGTAAACTAGATACGAATCGACAATCGACATACGATCATACTGATTGCTTCCTACTAATATTATAAATGTGAAAGTTTGCGAAGATGTACGGATGGTTGTTACTTTTTCACAGAAAAACTATTGAACATATGGCAAGTGGGCCTATTATTAACTTTTATAAAACCATTCAAGTTCCAGGCAATTCATTTCTCGCGCTTTAAACGACGTATGATTGGTTAAAAAAGTGTCACGTGACCCTTTTCGAAACACGAATTTGACGTTTACACTGGAACTTGGCTGGAATTAAGAGTTCATAATAGACCGCCAGAGAGCTAGTGTTCAGTAATAGGTACATACATACGTCCATTTGATCGCCGGCACACTCGTAACAAAAGTGATGTGAAACTTTAAAACCGGTGTCAGAGGTTAAGCATTATCTTATGTTAATGCATTGTCGGACGCGGCGTAAATCAATTATGGTACATGACCCATAGGGGTCAGGTGCGGGTTCGATTCTAGCTGCATGCTAATGTCTGATCGGGTGTAACGTAGCGAATAAAGTATGGTTTTGTTTGTAGCAGTTGGTTTGATTATGCGCGTTATTAAAATCTGATAAGAATTTTTTTCAGAATGAAACAGTTTAAAATTGCGAGCGCAGATTAGAAGGAAGGTGTCTATCATTATTATTTTCTGGTGTTAATTAACTTAATATTATTTACGGTTTTAAGTTTTTGTTCAAAATTAATGTAATCTAGTTTAAAGAAACAGTACCGCGGTATCGGATCGGCGTGCAATGACAAAATATTTATTTATCATCTTAATAGTAGATGTTCTTTCTCCAAGGTGTTTTTGTGATCATTGATCAAATTAATCAGATGTCATTTTAAAGCTGATTCCTCTACTAATAACAAAATATAGTTGAACAATGTAAGCTCTTAAAGTAAGCATTGTTTCATCGCTCGCTAACTATATGACACGTAGATAACAGCTATTTAGTATTATGTAATGGAATGCAAAATTATCGTTGCTTCGGGCATTAGCCCTAACAGTTATTGTTACATTCCTTATTTCAAGTTTAACAATAAAATTTAACTCTACACCTACGTGTCTATCAATTAGTCTGTCTTATACCGTTAGTTTACGTGAGTTTAAGTTACTTGGCTTTTTTATGGAAGTAGAAAATTTAAATAGAAATGCATAAGTTTAACTTGACTGACGCGCATAAGTGTATCAGTGATACCTATATGAATAAAATATTTCAATTACACAAAGTACTGACAATTCAATTGTTATATTGTATGTTAATTAATAATTTTAATAACTGTATTTATTTAATTCTTAAATAAAATAAATAAAATATTTTGACTTTGACTAATCTTGATAGATCTGTTATTATTACGTTGCCATGGCCGACAGCCAAAATTAAATCTTAAATCAGATTTTTTAATACATATTTCCTTCCAAGTTATAACTTACCATAAAGTAGAAACTAGAAAGATTTCAAATTAAGCTATCTGTAAGTTATAAGAACATAAGAAACTAATTTTCTGACATAACAATAAAATTTATATGCTCAAAAGGCAAACGTAACAATTCAATTCCTCAAATATTTCCAACCAATTTACAAATAGACACAGCTTCAATTAACGTCGGCGAAAGGGCATTACACACGATAGAAATGGGGAATAAAGTCCGACGCCACTCCACTTACAATGGTTCTAATCGTCATGATTTAGCAGTTTTCAACATCTTTTACAGTTGGTAATCTAATTGTCAGATTGTATTCTGATTTGTTGAATGTGTGCTCATCGATTTGATGTAGAGTCAGCAATAAAATTAAAAAAATGTTTCAGTATGATGATAAATAGGCAGTCGGGTATTTGATGATTAAAGGTTGCCACTCATTAACATAATATGTGACACGAAAGGCGTAACGTCGACACTACAAATGTAACAACTTGCAACATTATAAACTCAAACAAGCTAGTAGGTATAGGAACTTAGGGAGAGATCCCAAACTTAAGCAAAAAATTAAGGCATACTTTTGCTTTAAACGTATATTTATTTTGGGTGTTTTAACAGCGCTCCATAATGGCACAAGAGACAAACATTTAAAAAAAATCTCAAAAAAATTATTAGGTACTATTCCATAATTCCTGATCAAAAACAGTCGTATTTAACATATTAATAAAAATTTTTTTTTTCTAAAATATTTTTCTAAACGGTTTTATTTAGCTTATCTTATTTGTGTGGGTCAATTCTTGCTAGGCTTGCAAGAATTGATAGACCTACTTTCTCTTATCCTAAGGAGTTGAAATTTTACATACTGCTTTAATTCTGATGGCAATGCTTTTTATATGATAAACATGACGATCTCCATAACGGTTAAGAGTACAGTCAGTATTTTTTCTTTATTCCCTACTTTGACACGATAAAACCGTGTATTTAGTTTTTAACCCCCGACGGAAAAAGAGGGTTATAAGTTTCACATGTCTGTGTATCTGTGTAACTGTGTAGCTGTGTATCTGTGCATAATGTGTGTCTGTGTATCTGTGGATCTATATATCTACTTGTGGCATCGTAGCTCCCAAACGGATGAACCGATTTTGATCTAGTTTTTTGTTTGAAAGGCGACTTAAACGAGTGTTCTTAGCTATGATTAGTGTAAACAAAACTTTCGGTTTTTTTTATTTTAATTTAATACTAGTTAAACTGTGAACTTGTTTTTCAATCCGTACAAGCCGTGTTCTAAGTACGCGGCCGCTAACAAAGCGAGCGGCCACTACAGCCAGTACTCACCGAGTTATTTGGCAACAAACGCGCTCCTCTTATAATAATATTATCATTACCAACAAAAAACTACCGTTTACGACCTTCTAATCTATTAGAGTATTAGAAAATCGATTGTGGCAAGCTACGCTTTGTTGCATTGCGTACATAAGTATCAATATAGTGTTGTAAATACATACAGTGTTATATTAAAAGTATACAAAATAATACAATTACAAAAACTTTCAAAAATCAGATAATGCTATCAGGATTATTTATAATGTGAGTTTTTTGGAGGAGATTCAAAATTTCGTAATTGTTAATTGTTATGTTTTTTTAACCAAACTACAACAATGTTGTTCAGTGAGAAGTTAACATGACAATCAAAATATATTCTTTGAAATCAAAATTGTACAAAGCTTTAAGAATGAATAAGATAAATAAACAAGAATCTTACCTTCTCATTGAAGGTTATCTTATTTGTTATGTATATGTAGGCAAATATGACTAGTGGGGTGGTTCGGGAATCAATAACAACAGTGGGCGTTAACATCACTTTAGTCAGAAACTCATTTTAACACAGGTTTTACACTAGTTATAATTAAATACGCGATCAGAACTGATTGTCTCGCAAAGTCGTCTGATACTCGGTAACAAAACTACTCGGTAACTACGTAACGTGTGCACTGGGCAACGGTCGATGAACGAATGACCCGAGTTGTGCGCGTGCCCTGCTTTATATAGGAATCTGTGGCGTGAATCGAGTGACACATCACTCGATCGCTCGAATTGCGATCGAGTGACACATTACTCGATCGCTCGAATTGCCCGTTGAACGCTGTTTTCCACAAAACATTGATGGTGGCGCCGTCACGGCCATTCTGACATACGCTCGTCCTCGAGCGTCCTTTGAGCATCTGGGAACAAGACATAAAAACATAGTTCAACTATTTTACCTATACATCACACGTTATTCTTTGATATCAAATTGTGACACACATGGATAAAATTTCACATCATCATCATCAAAGTTCACATCAATCCTTCAGAGATTCACGATCGCTAAAACGCAGTATATTTTTTTTTCTTAACCTTTTTTTTAACCCTTTTTTTAACCTTTTTTTTATTGACCCCTTTAGTTTAAACTGGACCGGATTATTTTTTTCCCTGCAGTTTAAACTAGACCGGATCGCGCTAGTCCGAGCACAAGCCCAGCGGTTAGTGCTATACCGGGCATTGCCCCCTGTAACCAATCGTGCTAGTCCGGACAAAAGTCCAGATGATTGCGTTAGACCGGGTATACGCTCCTTTAGCTAGTTGCTAGTCCGAGCACAAGCCCAGCGGTTAGTGCTATACCGGGCATTGCCCCCTGTAACCAATCGTGCTAGTCAGGACAAAAGTCCCTGTAGCCGATTGTGTTAGACCGGGTATACGCTCCTTTAGCTGAGTCAAAGGTCCGGATTATTCCCTGCAATGACTCGTACTTCTCTTTTCCTTTTTTTTCCATTTTTTTTTCAATTAAATATCTTTCCAATCTTTTTTTTTACTGCTTAGCGTTCATCGTGGTGTACAATGGCATTAGTTACAATTCTGATAGGATCTGATGATTCTGATGATGAACTCTCTAACTATTGCTATTATCGCTCAAGGTACGTGAACCAGCCGACAAAGTGCTACTATTAACAGATATAGTGTAGTGGTGACATTACGTAATATCAGCACAAACTCAACAAGGAACAATTACTGTCAGTGAGCAGTTATCAAAATGAACCATAATGGAATCAATACAGATCACCTGTTATATCATGTCACCATACAATCACCGATGATGCTCCTCGTAAGCCACCGTACAGAGCCGCGATAGGCTGCCGTCTTTGTCAACAAGTGCAGGCAGTTGACGCCGCACCAGCCTTCTTTATCTCGCATTGATGCAACTTCTCGTCAACGTTTTGATATTCACAGGCTGCATGTCCATACCACTGACATTGTCACTAAGTTTATCTGAAACACACAAAAAACAAAGCACAGAAACACGAAATGTCTAAATGTTATTTTCTGAACTGAGGGTAGACGATAATTAAAGAATATCAAGACGTTTGAAAATTGAAAATTCTTGATATCATTTACAGAACGCTTCTGGTGTCACATAACAATATACTTGCACTCACTTTGAATAACTTTGCTAATCATAATTACGTTAAAAGATACCGAACATTGATTTTATAATACTTCGTTGAATAAAGCACAAATATGACGAAACGATTTGTAGTTTACGCAAACCACCATTCTAACCAGTTCTTTCTAATCAATCTTATTTTAAGGAAATCCTGGCACTTCAAGTAAGTTCCACGAGTACGTAAGCACAATAGTTTTTACTTAAACACAAATTCATGAAATCTTAACTTCGAACATTCTGTCAGGTGTTTTTGACAGTTCAAGATGACGGCACCATTTACACTGGAAGTTAAGATATTACACAAAAACACTATCGAATTATCCAATCTTGTTAAGAATAATGAAATAATATGCCATACCAAATCGCTGTCTTATAACCGCAAACCGTAATGACATTATTCCGATCCTTTGTATTCGAAATTTCGAATCCTAATTTTACATGCTTGCCGTCCACCGATTGTAACATCATATCAAGGTATCATCCTGAAAAACCTGAAATAAAGGTTCTTGCGAACTAAATTAAAAGGTGGTACTTTTCCCTCAAAGACAAGTCTTATGAAAATTTTTTTTTTTGGTTTCTTTGGTTTGTTGGTTTTGGTGTCTTGGATGCTATTACTCCCTCGGCCATTTCTGACAAACTGGACACGTCCTCGTGTTCTGTGTTCAAATAGCAACGCACTCCGTTCCACTGTTCACTTCCACCATAATTGCTTCTCGACAAATATCTCGCGTGAGGTGAGTATCACACACATATTTACTCACACACATATTTTCTTTGTAAAATTCCACGGTTCTCATTTACTGTCGTTACGTTTCTCATTGCAAACAAGTCATTTCAAATATCATCCGGACCACCGTTATTCTTCATGTGTGGGCGAAATTTTCTCACCATATGGGTCATCCCACTTCTGATGTAGGCAAATATGACTAGTGGGGTGGTTCGGGAATCAATAACAACAGTGGGCGTTAACATCACTTTAGTCAGAAACTCATTTTAACACAGGTTTTACACTAGTTATAATTAAATACGCGATCAGAACTGATTGTCTCGCAAAGTCGTCTGATACTCGGTAACAAAACTACTCGGTAACTACGTAACGTGTGCACTGGGCAACGGTCGATGAACGAATGACCCGAGTTGTGCGCGTGCCCTGCTTTATATAGGAATCTGTGGCGTGAATCGAGTGACACATCACTCGATCGCTCGAATTGCGATCGAGTGACACATTACTCGATCGCTCGAATTGCCCGTTGAACGCTGTTTTCCACAAAACATTGATGGTGGCGCCGTCATATATGTATGTGTAGGTTATATCTTGCATCTAACTTTTTAACCACTTCACCTTAACCGACTGAACTGAATTTTCGAGTACCTACTTATGAATTAAATAAGAATGGAATATTACTGATCATGTCGTGGACCCAGACACTTGCCAAAGTAACGCTGATAACAAAAATTTTGGTTTTGAAATATATTTTAGGACTTGTTTCAAAGTACACGCAGTAGTAGTATGCACAAGTATGCACAGATTTCATAACTCCTTGACTGACAATTGACTAAGTATCGCGTAGGATTCGCTCGTAAATACATCGGCAGTTGGAACAACTATTATTTTCAATTTACCTATCACATTAAGTTTGATTTCACACCACGGCCGACTCGCTTTGCGCGGATTGGTCCGATTTATACGCTGAAGCTAGTTTTATTTATTTTTTGTGGAAATAGCCGGCAAACGAGCTGACGATCCGCCTGATGGTATGGCTATCGTCACCCATGGACATCAGTGACACCAAAAGTATTACTGATCTATGCATAAATGTAGAAGTTTACAGTCGTTGTATTATGAAATTCATACTTACTCATGTTTATAATAATTATGATCATGAACTCTTATCATCTATTCATGTGCTCATAACTGTCACATTCAAATAAAGAGATGCAGGCAGGATCGTAAAGCATTCAGGATTCCAGAGTAAACATTAATCTGTCATATTATAATACGGGAATAGAACCCTAGATCTGTAACGTCGCAGGCAGGTTCTTAATTAGGTCAGTCGGTTATTCCTGTATAGTTTAGCACGAAAGTCATACTGTCCGCTGTCCGCTCATGCCTTACGCCGGCTGTCAGTTTGACAGATGCTCGGTGAGCCCCATCAATCATAGTGAAACAATCGCCAGGTCAGGAGTTCCGTATCGATGACAGATTGTCAGTGATTCTGAACTATTGGTCGTAATGCGGTCGTAAACATGACGGCCGCTGTTTATTTTAACATTCGACTTTATAACTGATTCTAATGGGAAGGTCTTTTGAGGTCAAAATAGTTGGTGTGGATGGAAAGAAGGTCATCAATTTTATTATGCCTGACAATATTAATCATTACAAAGATAACCCACTTTTTGTATGAAAGGTTCTAAGAATGTGTTATTTTCATTGCATTTTACCGGATCACAGACAGGTGCAGAAATTAAACTTTAAAGTTATTTAATTTGTGGACTTGTTCTACGAACGATATAAAAAAATTCGACTTCACCCGAATTTCTAACTTTAAGCACGTGATCTATGTTTAGAGTAGGGGAGTCCATGATGCTAAATGTGGATTTACTCGAGCGTCACGGAAACCTATTAGGTACATCTGGTAGATTAGATGATAGGTAGAATAAATGATCAAATTGTTAATGTATACAGAATTTCAAAATTGTAAAAAAATATGTCATGAAAACACTCAAGCGTGTCAGATATTGATATTTTTCATGCTCCAACATGTCCCTGATATGAAATATAATTTATTCTGCTGATTTGCGTTGTGAGGCTGGCCATGCGGAAGGAGTGAAAACTAGAAAACAAAACAATTACTCGAGCGCGTCAGTTTAGTACATTAAAGGTTCATTATGAGATCCCGGCCATACTGACCAAAAATCTGACGATTATTTTCCAGGATATTGGTAATCTGACAACGCAGAGTGGGGAATACATGCTTTACTCTCGCTGCACGATCTGATCTTTTTATTATTCTGATATTGTTATCTATAAAATAAAGAAAAAACAACCGCGCTCGAGTAAGTCAAGATATTGCTTTTTATTTGCATATTTGTTACCCTCCCACTCCCACTAACCTAAGGGAGGTTACGTTCAAATTGTGAAATTAGCAAAATGGACACTTTTAAGCTAGTAATTAACCCCTCTTAACCTGACGCGCTCGAGTATTTCAGAACTATATACTAATCTGATAGGTCTCCACTCTCCACCAACCCACACTAGAATAACGTGGTGGAGTATGCTCTAGACCTCCTCAAAAGGAGAGACCCGTGCCCAGTAGTGGGCCATTAATGGGTTGAAGCCAATCTGATGGGTTCCCCTGAGTGTACCCCCCTATATTATAGGCTCATACTGGCTGGAGGTGCTTATCAATATATAAGGTATCCTCCCTTATTTTAATCTGCCGCGCTCGAGTAATTCCAAAAATCTACTTTTGGGCATACAAGTTTTCCACATACAAGTTTTTTATAAAAAAAATGCCTGTTAAACATAAACACGGCAGCCCGTAGTTTTATAGTGTGACGGAGAGCCAAAAGGTTATGGCAGCTAATAGTCGGTAGGAGGCCATTTATATGAATATTATAGTTTTCTTTATTTTAAGCGATACATTATACCTAAGTTAATATTCGACGATTATTGAACCATTAATTAAGCGGATTTTTAATTAT
Organism: Thymelicus lineola; assembly: GCA_963932265.1. Taxonomy (NCBI): domain Eukaryota; kingdom Metazoa; phylum Arthropoda; class Insecta; order Lepidoptera; family Hesperiidae; genus Thymelicus; species Thymelicus lineola. The sequence continues at coordinate 5,201,038 of OZ010702.1, read as the reverse complement.
TGAAAATTTATTATCAATATTTATTTTTATTATTCTATTAATGACTTTGTTATACATATAAAGTTCTATGTGCGAGTTTAGTCTCTCATCAGTTATGAGGATGACCCGTGTCCTATAGCGAGCTGTTAATGGATTGAAACCAAACACTAAATAATTATACTGTTAACATTTAAGTATAATGTCATAAAACAGACATCTTGAACAAAATGTGTCCCGCCGGGAGGTTCTATTTCAAAATTGAGCCCCCGTTTTCCTTTCAAAATCGAACGAATGGAGTGTTCTGTGTTGTCGGGCCAAAGATTCTGAGATCCTGGGTTGTGCGACACAACTGGGCTTGCCTTCTTCTGATGGCCTACGCGGGTGTCTATCGAAGATTTCCCCCTCGAAAAAAAGGCAAGCCATTGGTAGTGGTGTCACATCAGTATAAAATAAAAAGTCACGTGTACACTAATTAACTATTATTAGTTAGTGCCTATACATTAAAATGTTAGCATACTCGATGTTAAAGTTTAAAACCACAGATCTCATAACGACAACATTAACAAAAAACATCTAACAAAATTAATTCTTGTTACGCATCCTCTCCGCGATAACTTGCCAACATTTTCCCACATTATAACAGTAATACACAAACACACAAACACACGGATGAGACGCACCACATCGCGTCTGACCGGTTGGAAAGCGGATTGCAAAAACTGATCGCTACGAAGATGGCCTCTCCTACAATGGGATGTGAAACAATCTAGGTATTAGCTGATATAGTAATATCTAATAACTAGCTCTCTGCTCGGTTTTGTTCGTATTTTCCGTGAAAATAAGCACCGTATACCTACGTTATTCTGGATCATGGTCTACTTAAGAGCTAAATTTTATGAAAATCCGTTCAGTAGTTTTTGCATAGAAGAGAAACAAATACAATACATCCTCACTCACAAATTTTCATATTTAGAAGATTAAGTAGTAGGATATTTACAGCTGTGCGAAATGGTTTGAACTTTGGTCTCCTAAAACGGGGTTTAAATTCGACTTACATTTTTTTATGGAATTAGCCTGCAAACGAGCTGACAATCCACCTAATGGTAAGTGGCTATCGTCGCCCATGGACACCAGCAACACCAAAGGCATTATTGATGCGTTGCCGATCAAGAAAGAGAGAAGAAAAAAAAGAAAGAACTGGCTCTCAAGCTCCCAGCCGGAACACGAGTCGTTTGGCTTCAATTTTCAAATGTATGTACGGATCAGAAGTTAATTATCACTTGCTTCATTGAGGGAAAACATCGTGAGGAAATAGCACACTTACGAGTTCTTCATAATGTTCTCAAAGGTGTCTGAATTCTGCCAATCCGCAGCTAAAATTCAAAGTAGCACAACTTATACTTTTTTCCACTGAGGGTGCGATATCATTATTCACAGTACCTCAAATTGTGAAGGTGAGTAAAATGACGATAAAAGAAAGAATTCACCTGTTCCCACAAGAACTATGTATATTATTTGCTATAACTAATACTAGGTACACAATGCTAGAACAAGTCTTAGTCATGCACGAGGATATAAAGTTGGCTAGAACATACTTATTTACTAAAATTATTACTTAAAACAAATTATGTAAGTAAATTATTATTTACCCAAATTATTAGCACTTAATATAAATTTTTACTAATAATAAAATTCTGGTTCGATCCTGGGAAATATAATTATTAATATATTTTTCCTTCTATTTTTTTTTCGATTTTGATATCCAATCCTATTTTAATATTCAAATTAGTTATGCAATTTTAGATAATAACATTGATTAATAATGTTTTGCTGTTTTAAAATAACGATTTTATTTTTTTTTCCTTTGGAGAAAAAAGAACAAAAACATCTGTGATTAGTTAAACAAAGAAACATTTTTTCATTCTATCGTTCTAAATAAAGACAAAGTAAACATGTCATATCTAGTCGTTCTCATTCGCAGTCGCGGTCGGTGTCCTAGCCGGTCAAGCGCGCGTTGTCATACTACTTTCTACATCATTTTTTATGTCCTATCTATTGACGAGATGGCTTTTCATACCTGTTTCTTTGTTATTAGTCTAATATTATATTTTACGAATAACTGGTACTTACATCTACAGTAACAGATATTTTAGTTTAACTGTGGGTACTCAGGTTTTAACTTTTTATATCTTCTTGCTGTGACCTTGATCGTCGATGATGTAAAGTTGATGAGCGTCGAAATATAGGTGTAAACACAAACCGTGGGTACCCATGGCCATAGCAAAATTGTTTGGTGGGCCATGAAGAAATCATAAGATGAAGATGTTTGAGTCAATGGATAGTGGTTACCTGAAGTAACATACTTCACAGAATTAGAAAGTTCTGGTACAGCGATAAAATTGCTTATACACAATTTTTTATTAGACTTTTTATTAACCTGTATTAAGCTATCGATTCGACAATGTAACCGATGTCAAAGTACACAAAAAATGACACAAGAACGACAACAAGATATATTTACAATTCAATATAGATAACTGGTTGTGAAGTACGATCGATCTGAGACTTCGTTACAATCGAGCATGGCGTTTTGCATTACTTGCCGAGTTGTCTAACTGTCGGCGAGAGAACTATAAGCGATAAGATGCGATGTTAAATAACTTCTACTCTACTACTATACTAACTTCTACTAAGTGCTCCTACTTAATTTGGGAGACTTGAAGAGAGAATGAGAGAGAAAAAAATGATATAGCTATCTCGAGTTATGTGTTGGTATTTTTGTGAAGAACGATAAGTAAAATATGTAACATAATTTTACTGTGGACTGGTATTACTGGCCGGAACTTAATATTTTTAAGACCATTTAATTATACCCTAATCTCTTTAGGATGCTCAAAGTACAAAGTTACTGCCGTGCCGATAAGCAGTGAATTTAATTTTGCGAATCTTGTGAATCGATTTCGTCGAACTCCAATACTCCAGTATGTAAAAAATACTACTTACCTGTTTTAATTTCATTAATGATGGCATAATTATGATAAATTACTTTCGTCCTCTCAAATAAACTTTTGGATTCGAATAAAGAAGTAACAGATCAAAGTTATAAGCGGATTGTCTTGAAAGTTTTCTTGGCGGAGTAAAGAACACCTCCTGACTGAAATCTTGTTTTTATTCTGATCTGCCATAGTTTACGTTTCATTATTTATTTTTAATTATCTTATAGCTAACGGTTCGCGGTGAAACAGATATCTTAAAGAGAAATCTAAACCACTACCCGTATTACTCTGAGAGGAAATAACTCATATTTCAATCAACTAAAACAGATTTATTGGTATTTCATTGGCTGGCTACAATGGCATCGTAATTTCAAAGTATTGGGTTATCTATAACAGTTCTAATTTGCATAGAAACTTTACTTATAACGGCAGGAGTTCAATAATAGAGAATATTGTCAGTTTATCGTAGCAGGTTGATAGTTAATGAGATAGAGCTAAATTATATTATATCGCAGGTTTGTTCCTGGTGGTAGCAAGATGTTGTTGGTATTTAGTGAGATTATAACATGTAATATAAACGAATTATGCATGTAACATAGTACCTAATGTAACATAGATTAATAGATTATATTATTATAAATAAATTTTACATTAACATTATAATTCTGCGAACTACTAATAATGAGATTAGAACGCGGGACGATTTTTGCTTATTTCGTTTTAAGTTTTGTTTTTATACAATAGGCACTATTATACCATCAGGTGGGATTATGGTCAAGCATTAACTTATTTTATGTAAAAAAAAATCGTTATAACTTTTTTTTCTTTTCTTTTTTTTATTCTATTCTATTCTATTCTAAATCGAAATAATTTATATTTCAATGCATACAAAAATATCTGCACCAGCCAGTATAAGCACAATGTTTAGGTTAAGTAAATAAATATTGAAACCAAAAGTTTGTTAAAAAGTTCACATGACATGGAAGGAATGGATGACGATTTTGTTACGAAATCTATCTTCCTGTCATTAACCCAGATTTTAATTACGCATATCGAAGAATGCAGTAAATAAATCAGATCTTATCTGTAACTTAAGAAATTTATGATAATTTAAAGATAATCAAATTATAATAATGTAATATTGATACGCTTTGAGCTCGCATCAACTTTACTAATATTTAATACCTAATAACGATTTGCGAAGATTTATATAAACAAAACAAATATTTATACCCGATTTTAATATAATTAATATTCAAGAAATAAGTATAACGAATTCAGTCACAATTAATTAAAAAATATGTTTCGCACGGTTTTATTTCGTAATATAAATCAATAAAAATAAAAATTTATTATCACTTGAAAGTAGTACACGTTTGAAAATTTGAATAAATATTCGAATAAAAATGACTTGTCAGCAATAAGTCATTCCAATTGACTTATTTAACGAGAGCTTCTTCGACTGACAGCGAGTCATTAAGGATAGTGTATCGATTCATGATTTAATACGGTGATTGAAGCTCCAATGATTAATCAAATTGATTTTCAGATCATCGGTTACTTTGTCTTAAACAGTTTTTACTACAAAATATTAATAATGATTTCATTGTTCTACGTGTGTAAACAGTTTCTTTTCTTATTAATTTACTTACCGAGGGTTGATACAAAATAAATCAAATTACATGCTAAAATCACTGTGGATCATCAAAAACAATGTGCTAAGAAGAATATAAAATATCAAAAGTATAATAATTTTTATACTGAATCTGAATATACTAAAAACTATTATACTATAAAACTAAACACTGAATTTTCTTCTAGCTTATAATCTATATCTATACTAATAATAAAGAGGAAAGATTTGATTGTTTGCATTGAATAGGCTCCGAAACTACTGAACCGATTTGAAAAATTCTTACACAGTTGGAAAGCTACACTATCCCCGAGTAACATAGGCTATAATACATTTTCAAAAAAAATAGGGATCCTTAATAAAACTCCAATAATGTAGCCCAAGGTGTAAAAAATAAAAAAAACCGAAGCAAAGCGAGGGCGGTTACTCGTAAAATATAAACAGTAATGCCAAATGCATTTTTTAAGGATTAAAACTAAAGTAAACTGTAAGTTGAAATATAATTAGAGCATTACTAGTAAATTAATAACGGTAATCTAAAGATACAATCTATGGACAAATCGCTGTGTGCCCACTGCCCGCCTCGCTGCGTTGTGTCGCGGTGAGAAACCGCCGCACCTGTTCAACCTGCGTGGTTCGACCTGTTATAGTGAAGGGATTTTATATATCGATAATTATTTTATATGATACGACATAATGAGCAATTGTTTGTCTGGTTACACTTTTATGTAATAGGTAGAACATGTTTGGGATGTGTGTGGTTTTCGTTTGTGTCTGAAAAGTCCGACCATAATATAGGTTTAGTATTCTATTATAAATGTGAAAGTTTGTGAAGATGTTTGGATGTTTTTTCCTCAATCACGCCACAACTGAACGCCACAATTTGGCTGAAAATTGGAATGAAGATAGCCTATACCTTGGATTAACACATAGGCTACTTTATATCCCAAAAAAAAACAGGGTTCCCGCGGGATATGTACAACATTGATATATCTAAGCGCGCAAAGTCACGGAAATCATTTAATATCTAATAGTAAAAAATCAATATCCAAGCGCGTAAAGACACGGGCATTATCCAATATCTAATATTAAAAAATCAATATCCACGCGCGCGAAGCCACGGGTATCTAATATGATGTATCCATCATTCTATTTATAGGTGCACTTTAATTTTATGTGGTTCTATAAATCTAAAATAATTCATTTCAAAACAACTTTACCACGGGCGAAGCCACGAGCAAAAGCTTGTTCAGTAAATAATAGTTCGGTAGTACAAGCGTGTTATTGTTTTTGCGGTTTTGTTATGTTTTAATAAAATATGCACATAATTATTTGTAGGTATTCCTAAAGATACACTAAAATTTGTTCTTTTTTAACACAGGAATAAGAAACAATTACTAAGCAATAGTTAAGCTTCCACAAAAAGCTCTCACATTAAATATTTTCTCATTACCACCAACCACATCCAATGAACTTCTTCATTGCAAGCCGTCCAACAGGGTGTTCAACAAACAATAAAAATTTTAAATCATCATGCTACAATCACTGTGCCAACTGCTAAGGGTCCATGACTGAAAAGAAAGCATATCGATATCGATATATTGGTTCACCGTACCTCCCTCGTGTTATCATAAATCACGCGGCACCGAGAGTAAGCTCACACGCCAATCGCAACGACGTTTGTCTCATTGAAACTCATTGTTCGTAAACCGGAATATATCTTATACACCTTGATAGACCTTGCTGGTTCCACTGGGGAGATTCTAGAATATCTACTACATATTATACTTATTGCTGCGTGGAATGCTTTTAAATAAGAAAAGTTCTTTTATTTTCTTCTATCTTTCTCGGCCGGTAACGTCTCGGTGATGCATTAAGTATCGCTAATGTCCATGGGCGATGATAGCCACTTACCATCAGGAGGATCAGTTCGTTTGCCAGATATTTAAATTTTTTTTGGAAACCCTGATTTTGAGTTATCATGTTCAAAGTATGCTAACTTTATCACAGTTTAAATAAGAGTCCGTTAAACCCAGGTTAAGTGAAAATTGATTGTGATAAGTTTTGACTGCGGGTTTCGCTGTGTACTAAATTTTATGAAAATCATTCAGTAGATTTTGCATGAAAGAGTGACTAATATCAGTTCAAACTTTCACATTTTTAATATTCGTAGGATACTTACCTGCATTCAAGATTATATTTTTGTAACTGTAAAGTCTAGTTTCAACAATAAAAGCCAGCGGATGGATGGATGAAGCGGTCGCGATTATAAAGTATAATGGAGAATGACTCGGGTTGCTGCAATCGTATCGAGCACTCCACTTGGTTCGTTTCCATTGTATGGTACCAAATATATTATACAAATCCTCTTTATTTTACACTAAAAAATACCCTCGCTTTGCTTCGGTTTTCATATAATATATATTATTATATATATTTTTTAATAAAATATAGCCCATGTTACGCATCCTATTGTCCATTACAAACAAACAAAAAAATCAAAACTTTAACAAAATAAAAAGAACTGAACTGTTTTGTCTTTGCATATTTGGGATATGTATGTAGGTTTAATTTCTATTTACGATTGACCGAAACAAAGCGAATGCAATGGACACACACGCTAAATCGAATATTAAAATAATTGCAAATCGCTGGTCAATTATAATTGTTGGTTGTTCGAAGTAGATACTGCAAAATAGTAAATGCAATTAGATGCGCATCCCGCCCTCACTTAGCTACTATCATTAATGACTTATTATTTCATTACAAAAAAGATGAGATTATTCATTCATCTTGTACGTATCTTTATAATTAAAAACATTGAAATAGTATTTTTTCACTTCTGATTAATTGATAAAGTTTTTATTTCACTCAAACCTAAGTAGGTTGTATAAAACAATTATTAAATTGTTGTTCAAACGCATTGTATTTCTTTAGTATCCAAAAGAAAATACCAATTAACATAAAAATTTGCAAACATGGAAACATAAATGTAACTAGAGAACTAGACTGATTCCAACGAAATCCGTAATTGGTATACTTTCCAATTCACCACGCTATTTAAATGTTATTTTTGTTCGATGAATGGTCCCAAATTATACGCGTGAAAGCCTAAATGGTTAAAGCTATTGTTATTTTGTGAAATGCGTTAATTAAGAGGAATTAAGACGCATACAAATCGGTGATACAAGTCATACAAGTGATAATACTACTCGCGTTATAGTAGCTATTGAGATGGTTTACAATTCGTTTAATATTTATTGTAGTGAAGCGAAAGTTGTTAGAGTAAAGATGAGGTGTACACTTTCTTATGTAGATACTTAAATAGGTAAACGATATTGTTAATGATGTTAAAGTGAAATAAAGTAATTCATATTCAAAAACTACTACTCTTATGCGCGTCATTTTTTATTCTACCAATTCGTATAAGTCATGTAATATACATAAAATCTATACAATTGCAGAAACTCTAAAGCTGTTGCGATACTGAGCTTTTGTCAACGCGGCGCAAACAGCGCACCTTGCGTACTTTGACAGCTTCTATTGTGTGTACTAGCAATGGTAGATGTAGGAAGTTATTAGAAATGGACACGGCATTTTACATGTTTCCTGTTCATTTCAATAACAATTCATTTTCCTGTGTCTGTTTACGGCATCGTAGCTCCTAAATTAACATAAATGGACCGATTATAATGCGGTTTTAAAGCTGACGTAATCGAGATGGTTTTGAATTATGTTTAGAGTTGTTTACTCTACCTGTCGGGGTTTTTTTGCATTTTGATATTTATAGTTAGTCACAGTGGTAGTTACTGTTCGAAGTTGACGAATCAAATTATTTGTTTGCGCTTATGTTACAAATACTGGTTACAAATACTTTTTTGCATAGCTCCAAGCAATTGTGTATGATACACACCGGTGATCTGTAGCTCAGCGTTTGTTAGCGCGGCGCAAATAGTTCGGCGCAAATAGTCCAGCGCAAATAGTACGGCGCAAATACCACCTTACGAACTAGGTACCTTACGTGTGAGAACCAAGAATAATTTACCACCGTTTGGACGTGACTTGAATGTGGTAACAGATTGTTATAAAGTACTGAACTTTATTATCTACTATATTACTTTATTATCGTAACCCCTGTTATTTATTACCGTCTTTAAAATCCTGTTTCCTGTTTTCATATTGGCTGGCAATCCGTTTAGTAGACGGTAGCGGTGAGAACAGTATTGTATTTAAATATTATTATATTAATATATTAAATAATAAGAAACAAACGTCGATTTTCAACTGTTACGTAACTGTATAAAAATACTGAAATTACCGCAATACCTAAAATACCGCATCCAAGACAGTCGTATTTCTCACATCTACACCCACTCGCGCCGGACAAAGCGTGATGTCATACACGCATGTACTTGTTCAATATAAAGACTAGAAAAGGCTAGTGTTTAAGCATTGCTTAATGTTGTCGCAATCGCCCACACTGCTTGCTTTTGTTCTTCTGAATAATATGGGACAAAGCCACACCTTAATTGACATTGTAGAAATATCTTTGTATTGATTGGAACTGTGTGATATTCTTAAAGATTTTAATTATGTAGATACGTCTATTGTCGTTTATACTTATAATAAGTAGCTGTTGCCCGCTTGGTACGCTAAAATTACGATTATAATATTTATCCCCTATTTCACACCCTTGGGGGTTGAATTTTGAAAAATCCTTCCTTAGTGGGTGCCTACGTCATGAGGAATACGTGTGCGAAATTTTAAGTTTCTAGCCCTAAGGGTTTGACCTGTGCGTTGATACATCAGTCAATCACTTTTGCCTTTTACAGATTACCTTGTTGATTGTTTACGTTTATTTACCATTCTTACTAAAATGGTTTTACGAAAGAATGGTCAAGGTTGATGATATATGCCGTGAAGACTAAACTATAATTATTATGCGTCTTTAAAATAATTAACTAGTAGGTATTCAGTCTTGGACGTTAAAAAATGTCCATTCGACTTTATAAAAATATTAATCGAAGTTCATCCTTCACGTATGATATCACACATAATCTCATGTCATTTTAAACAAGCGGTCATCCATCCAATCCAACTACCGATGAGTTAACCACTAACACTCAACACAAGCCATCGAAAAATCTTGTTTATGTAGGTAACCATACTAACTGGCCAGTTGTCCACCGTCGTCCATAGACATCAATAAAATCAAAGGAATTACTAATACGTTGCCGACCAAGAACAAAGACAGAAAAAAGTGGCACTCCGGGAGTGCCGACAGAAGTGAAAACTTGAATAGTTACGTGTGTATTTTTTTAATAGTCAGTTTTATTGTACATAATTTTTTATTCATTATTATAAACTACAACTACAAAAATTATATTACAATTTTATTAACACATAATTATACAGATTTACGGTAACAGTGCCGCGAGTTGAATGGTTTTTTCCCCATCTCAAAAATGCCCAACGCGCCTAAAGAAGTTATCACTTCAAAAAACCTCTAATAAGAACGTTTGAAGTTTTAAACAATGGTAATAATAATCTAGAACATTAAAAATCAGATACGGTTATAACTCTTCACAAATATATATACACGTCGACAATGCTGCAATGTTCCGAATCCAATCACAGAATAATATTTACAGTTAGAGCAAGCGGTTGTATGAATATGCAAGCATTTAAATCCAAATTTGTTATTTCACTATAATTAATTGGCAGGCGAGTTGCCACTGAGAGCTATACCTATGTTATCCGCTAAATTATGATAGATGTAACGAATTGAAATGGCTACCATTTTTTATACGAAATATGAGAAGGAAAATTGTTAATCAGTCTAATCTAGTCTTACTTTGTTAGCAACGCTATAGGGTAGAGTGTGCAAATAAATCAAATCAATTTTAATTATTTTATTATTTGCAAAATGATGACTCTATCACACACTATTCACAGCCAATTTTCTCCGAAACTAGAAGACCAAATGAGTTGAAATTTGGTACTCATGTGGTTTTTTGTGACACAAAGACGAAGGTATAAAGAAAATAAATGAATTTTGAAAAAACATATTTAACGACTCCAAAATAAAAAAAAAATGTTTTGCAAACCGTATCGTGTGCATTTCAAATGAAAACGCTTATTGTTAGGATCTCAAATATATTTTTGTTATAGTTCTACAATGGATAGTTTTAAAATTATTCAACAAAGAACGAAAATTTAATACGAAAATTGACCATTCCAACCCCCTTATCCCCGTAACTACTTAGGCTAGAATTTTGAGAAAAATACACGGTATACAATATACGCCCGAGCTTAACTCGCACTTCTCAAGTTTATTTTTATAAAGTAAATAGGGCAGCATATTTGGTATAGGTAATGTAAGTTAAAAAGGAAACGGATTGACTCAATACAATACGAAAAATCAAACGAAATAAAAATTTGTAACCAAATTTCTACCCAACCAATAATGTGTTCTAATATTTATTTCTACCGTAGATAAATTAATGTTTGCTGATGAAAAAACAAGGCAATAATTAATTAATACTCGACTTTAAGAAATTTAATTAAGGATGAATACGACAATTTATATTTTTAATAACATAGTGTTGTGTTTCTAACACTAATAAAATATAATCATAAATCTCTCAGCAAGTTTTTTATTTATTATTCTATACACCAAGGACTCTGTTGTACTATAAATTAATTTGCTATGGGTTAACGACCTTATAATATTTTATTAAATTGTAATAATAAGGCTATTCAAATTGCTGGAATCCCCTAATGAAAAGCGATCCATCGACATTTTCCTCGGATATTACGTTACTTGATAATGACTACGTTACAATGCCATAGCAATCATTGCAATCATACAGAGATATTTTTAAACATACACACACGCATACATACATAGAAACACACATTCAAAAACACAGACATGGACTTTTCAGTTTATTTTTATGGAAATATATAAGGAAACAAGCTGGCAATTCACCTGATGGTGAGTGGCTATCGTCGGCCATGGATATCACCAATACCAAAGGCAGCACTGATGCAATGAAAGAGAGAAAAAATAAACAACCAAGGTCTCAACCAGGTAGGTTGAGAGCCAGGTCTTTAGCCAAAACCAAAGAAGATTAAATTTAATACTTTTTAGTTTCTTTCGCCAGCGTTAACTTTTGACCTCTACAATCTACTGTTAATACCAATATATTATTTATTGCAATTCATAATTTAACCTTTAAAATTTAAATAATAGCCACTGTATTATTATTTTGTTATCACTTCTTGCATACCCAAGTCTTGGGTTCCAGTACTGCCACACAAGCAGGTCCGGTCGTTCCCGACTCGCTCGCATGTCGTAAAATCAATGTTTAGTCGCGCTGTACATTTCGGAGCGGACAATGCAACCGATGTTTGTGTAGGGTAACCATAAAAATTAACTTCGAGCGGAATATATATTACCAATGCTTATGCTTGGGAAATATGCGTTTGTAATGTATGCGGAAGTTTATGGAAAGTGTCATCGTTTTTACTAACCGACGAAAAAAGACGAGGTTCTCCATTCGACACGTGTATTTTTTTAATGTATGATCACTCAGCAATCGTTATAGGGTGGTCCAATTTCAATGATTCTTTTTTAATCGATGGGGTTAGTCTTGAAGTTGATCTAATTTTTTTTTGAAAATTTTATTCCTAACCTAGAGGTACGAAAATAGGGGATTGATTGTTCATGTTCACCCATGGAATTTTTACTAACGAGTAAAAATAACTTTGTATCGTTGATCCAATTTCGATTATTCTTTTTTTATAAGATAGTGTATGGCTTCAACCACGTGGTGAAAATTACTATAATTAAAGTTATTACATTTCGTAAACCATTACTAATATATTATAATATAACTTTAAATACTTTTAATTTAAACGAGGACTGTCCCAACATAACCAGAAAACATGGTGGACTCACCAAAAAACCCGCTTAGAGAAATATTTATAGGAATTTTGCAACAAAGCCGCGATCAATTTATGTAGGCTAGCGAAATTAGCCAACTTCCTTCGAAGCCTGTTCGATACAACACTTGCTTAGCTAGTCGCATTATTGTGTGACTTGAATCATGTGTGAATTGCTGATAAACTTATCTGAGTTAGTAAACTAAATTGTTACAGTCATTTTGAATCTTACTGTACGCTACTTAGATTAATTATCTTGTTTAAGCTTTTCGCCTGGTTTTTGCTATATATAATGAATGTTTTCAGTCATACTATAAAAATTTAAAGAATAGCTAGAAACAGTGAAAAAGGGATGTTTTCTTTATTTTTATTTAGTATTAAGAGAGTTCAGGGGTATCGGAGCCGAGAAATGGATGCTGGATTCGATTTCCGGTCTAAACATAGATGTAATATTTTGTCGCAGATAAATATTAAAATTGTCGTCAGGTATTTTCTTGCTGCTTTATCTTTAAACAAAATTTTCCAAATCTATTGATAATCCCATTGTTTATCTTCACTAACAAACCTGCAAGGTTTCCTAGCTATTTATATAGCACCTGATTTATAACACAATGTAGGTACGGACACAACGTAAACACACCGAAGAAGGACGAGGTCGCAAATTAACGAGTCTTTAATAATTACCAGCACTTTAAGTAATAAAACATCAAGACCATGGTATATACCTTAATGCCTTAGAACCTAATAAATAAATGCTTATTCGTACTCCGTAAGTGTACCAATTAAGACTGGTCTGAAAAATAGAGTATACTTATTGAAGTGGCATAAAAAGCCACCGTGTTTTAAGCCTAAGAATAATGCACAACTATTCACATCACCACACTCTCCGGGTGATATAAACACACACAATTAAGATAAAACAAGCAATTACGACCTAAGTTCAAACACAAATTCGTGTCTCCGTAATAGGAAACAAAAAAAATATCATCACAAGACTCCCCAAGACTTTCCAAGATCCTCGATGGAAGCCCAGCTGACAGATGCATTTTTGTAAACAAACCCAGATGACAGAATATAATTTTTTTAAATTTAGAAGAAAATCATCATCTGCCAGCCAAGTAATATTGAATGAGGTACCACTCGTTACAAGACCATATGATTCAAAGCATCATGTATTTTTGATAAACTGATTTCCCAGTAGTAAACAAACATAATAATTTTAGAGTTTGCCTGAAAATCAGAGGACGTAGAAAGTACCTGCTACCTTCTACGTCGTATTCTGAGTGCGACACTTTTCCGACATATTGGTGACTGCAACTCCGAATACAATTAATAATTGTTCTGAAACCACCGATTTTTAAACACTGTTGCAGTGCTTATTTATGCTTTTGTCGTAATAAATGTTTCTTTCTTTCTTCTTTCTATTATCTTAGCTCAAATATTAGATACTGCAATGTAAAACGCAAACAGTAGGCCTACTTAATATCAGATATTTAATCATGAGGATAATTATCGTTATTTTATCGTTATTTGCAATAATTTTATTGGAATCGAAGTAACATTTCTCAATCTCGTTAGTTATTCTGACTACGTGCGTGTACTACGAAGTATCGTAGTAAACAGTTATAATACATAGCGTAAATATTTATTAATTAGTTCGAGAAATTATGTTAACAGGGTTGATTTCTTAGGATTGTTCTGAGTTTTAGGATTTCTGGGCATCTGAAAGGATTCAGGCCGGATTTCAAGTTTGATATATTTCATTACTTTTACGACGGGACAGTACCTAACAGTATTTGAGAATTGATCCAAAATCATATTTTGCTGACAAGCAGAGAGATCAAATGTTTCTAAGTGGACTACTTACGCCTCTCAGAGTCACTATCGTTCCTTAGTAAAGAATCTCCATACAAATCCTGTACTAAGGAGCGATTTAAGAAACAGTGACTCTGAGTTGGGGCGTTAGGCAGGTAAAGAATCTTACCATTATTATATGTACTACTAATGGTATTGAAGTGGATGATGGCTATCCAACTAGTTCTAAGAACTAGTTTCTTATGAACTCTTGATTCCAGCCAAGTTCTAGTGTAAACGTCAAATTCGTGTTACGAATGCGGTCACGTGACACTTTTTAGCGAATCACACGTCGCGTCGTTTAAAGCCCGAGAAATGAATTGCCTGGAGCATGAATGGTTTTATAAAAGTTCATAATAGGCCCGCCGGTCTGTCCTTGTCCATTGTCCATTGACACGCAAGTACTCACACATGACTGGTAAAAAAATTGGCAAGAATATAATGATAACATAACCATATTTAGGTATTACTCATTACCTGATTTCTTGTCTTTTCTCTAGCTGTAAGCGATAAGCTATTTATTTTCATTGACATTCATTGGCAACAAATTAAATGACAAATAATTGAAGGATAAAAATTCTAAAGTGCTTTATTTTTTCAGCAAAGAAAATACATTTTTTGTTCATAATTTTGTGTCTAATTTAAATCAATCGTTGCATCATTAGCTTCTCTTTTCTAGCGAGCGATACGCCAAGTAATATAATAGATCATACTCAAATTTTATTAGTTTCTTGTTTAATTAGCGTATGTACTTGTATATATGTCGTTTGTTTTACATAACAAACAGTCGAACGACTTAGGACTGAATTAATGAGATCACAAAAACTTAGTGACTTTACTATTGTGTATTGTCAGCTCCAAAAATAGCTAATGGTCTGAACTGAATGAGTAGGAAGATAGAATAGATTTGGTACTGTTGAATAGAACCTTCTTATTCATTTTATTTACTTGATTTTTTTTCTCTCTTACTTTTTAGCCTAGAGGTTTAAAACGGATCTGTGATGCCTTTTGGTCGATGGTAACCATTTACCGTCTGATGGTTTTACGTAAAATATTTTTATTTTACCGTTTTATAGCACCTTTCCGATTTAGTGGTAGATGCATAAATTACATGAAATATTGTTTGTAAATTATCTGATCAGGTTCGTACATAATTTGTAGACTGATTACAAACAAAGTTTCCATAAAAATTATCGTCACTTTACCTAAGCTGAATAGACAAATTATACAACTTTACTAGACTGAATAGACAAATTGTATGTAGTGTGCAATTCTGTAGGTACTAAAATAGCCAATATAATCTCCAAGTATTCTAGTAACTAACTAACTAACTAACGACCTCCCGTTTTAGGTAACATGCTCCAATTAAAAATCGTAAGTCGAAGATAACAAAGACATTCAGATACAGCCGTCA
Organism: Thymelicus lineola; assembly: GCA_963932265.1. NCBI lineage: Eukaryota > Metazoa > Arthropoda > Insecta > Lepidoptera > Hesperiidae > Thymelicus > Thymelicus lineola. The sequence continues at coordinate 5,185,215 of OZ010702.1, read as the reverse complement.
TTCTTGAGAACAGGGGTTCTAAACATTTTCGAATTGTTCGAATTTTAAATCATAATTAAATTATAATATAATATAACTATATTTCAAATGTAAACTAACTTTAAAATATGTTTAGAAAATATTAGCAGAGTAATCGATGTATATTCTGTCATTATTAGACTTTCACTAATGAATAAGTAATTTATGGATTGAAACAGATGATAGTCAATTTACAAAAAAATTAATTGATTGATTATTTCTGATATTACATTAAAACTGTACTGAATAATTTAATGAATATCAGATTATTTAATATAAGATTAAATAAGTGTCAATATACATACAAATATATTGATTTGTAAATTAAGTTTTAATAATTATTACCTATCTATTTGTTATTGATGTAGAAGTATCAACCATGTCCTAAGTGGCTAATATGGCTCATGGACATTTGGATAAGAGAATCTATCCATCTCCAGCTCTGGTCAACCTGCTGACAACAATCGCTAGGTGTTTCATTGGAAGTCTAAGCTAGGAGTAATCGCAATTTAACATAAAAGCCACATTGTATAGCTAAGTCATCATTTTTAATGATGTAGTAAATGTTGCACATAAACTCGTAAAAAAACATTCCTTGACCACATGATTCATCATTACGTTGCGTTAATGTGTCAAAATGTATTGTGCTTGTTTTTTATGTAACTTAACGAACATTTTATATCACTTCGACTATTACAACTTCGTTGGTAATACACCTTTGACATTGAAACCAATCGCTCATTCTCTTCAAATGATTATTATATTTATCCGTGTAACATTAAACACATATTACCTACTGATTCGGTGGCGTTAATATTGATAATTTTATGATATTTTAGGGAATAGGACGCTTGTCATGAAATATAAGTTCTGAAATACTGTTTAATTATTTCCACAATACACTGGTTATATATATACGCCCTTTACCCTAATTTCTACCACCGTGATTCAGAAATCAATTATTAATTAATGAAAGTATAATATTAATTAATCGTTGTAAAGATTTAAACAATTCTTCCACCATTGGTTACCATGCCGGATCGCCGCGCCAAGGGTCCTGGGTTCGATTCCCAGCGAGGCAGAAATTTGAATGATGAGTTTGAATTTCTGTTCTCGGTCTGGGTGTGAGTGTCCTTGTCTTGTGCGTTGTCCATGGCACCCACGACACAGGAAATCCTAGTGTGGGGCTATGAGTGTGAAGCGTTATTATCATTATTATTATTACCATTTCAAAAGTATTGAAATTAACAGTAAAAAATTTGTAACACAATAGCAAATATGCCGTGATGAAATATAAAATATATATAAGAAAAAAAATGCGATTACAGAAACAGCAAATTCGTAATGCGTTGCCACAGGTTGCCCACCACTGCTTCTGCCTGAATGGTGCATTAATAAATCGAGAGGGCCATTAAAATCCTAAATGTCGTTTATCTTGATTGAGATTTATGATAAGTGGTCCAGCGACAAGATTGAGACGCTGTCGTACAATGAGTACATGTGATGTGCACTGATTGTTTTGACGAAATGATTTTTGTCGATAGTGGCTGGTCCGGAGGTTTGTCGTTTAAAATATATTTACATTTGCCGTTTTTGACAGGTATTTTGTTGTTATTATTAAAATGTAACGTCGTGAAAGAGATTGAACATACTTAGTTACTTGTATAGTTATTGCTACACAATTTTTTTCTAACGTTTTATGTTTTATCAAAATTTTCTTTTTCTCGTCCACCAACAAATGCCATAATTTAATATTGATATAGCATAGTAAATACCTGAAGATATTCACCATCAGGTAGTGATGGTAGCACAAACATCATTAACATTGTAGCCACAGAACATAAACTTCTTTTTATATTATGTTCTGTCATCATAGCCATAGGCAAGTGCAACCTGTGCTGTGGTAACTTGTAACTTATATGGCAATATTTAATAAAGAAGTTAGGCTAGTTATGTAATACACATATGTATTACCCTAAATAAATAAAACCATCACCGATGCTTTGAGACTTCGATCACTAATAACAAATTAGTGATCGAAGCATAGAGAGGTCAAAAGTTCGCATTATCTCTTGCTCTCCAGCCGAAATACGTAAAAAATATTATAAGTGCTGGTAAATACCCCTACCACAATCCCCTAACCGTGCCACACGCACCACGACACCAACGCACTAACTCACTAATCAGTTTTATCGCGCCATAAACAGCTTTTAAACAGCCTTAAGTCAACTTTTTTTATCCCCAAACGTCAGGCTACCGCACATACAGGTGGAGATGCGATCTGATGAGATGCTGTAATCTCTGTGTGACGTTTGTCTGCCTGTCTGACCCCCTTACTTGCGGCTTATCTGATGGAGTAACAATGCATAGCTAGCGACACCATTAGTTTCACTTAGAACGGGACGCGTTTAGGGTAGAGATAGTCTATTTAGAATTAGAAAATGATCGTGGGGGCGCGTTATTATTGTTGTAAAGTGAAAGTGGCAATGTTTAGGAAACTTATTATATCAAATATAAATAAACTTCTCACTTTAATGTTATAGCGAGCGTTAAATGTATAGAAATAAAATATTTCCACTTGCAGGTTTTAACAACAATATTTAGTAGGGGCACGTGTATTTTAAAAGTAGATTTCTATCTATTTATTGGAATGAAATATTTAAAAAAATCTGTTACTGACACTATTAGGAGATTGAAGGAATAAATGTACACTATATTTTAATAAATTTTTATCAAATTTCGCTGATACATATTTATAGTTATTATTATTCAGTACCGTACTATAAAAACTAATAATAATAAAATTAATTATATACTGAATCCGGTTAAAAGTGACTCTTATTATTGAGCGATAAGTCCCTGATTTGAACGATTTATTATACCGTAGTTCTGCTTGGACTATCCCGTTCTAACCGTGACGTGTGGTCACGTGCAGCATACCCCGCTTAAATATCCGCTTACGTATCTATTACGCGGAGATAATATTGATGTGCAACAGGATCATTTATTTTGAGTTTCATAACTTCTATTATTTACTGAGTAACGGCAAGGGGAATTTGTGTCCTAAAATGAGTGTGTGTTTTTGTGTTTAATGTAAAGAAACGAAAAAGTAATCTAGGAGCACTATTGCTATTGGTGCTATATTATTTTGTGAGTCATGTTATTTTACCGTGGTGTACAATAAGAATTATTATTATTTTCAGTTGCCCTGGTAGCGACCCTGCCTGCGAAGCGAGGGGTCCCGGGTTTGATTCCCGGTTGGTGCAGATATTTATGTGATGGATAAATATTTGTACTCGGGTCATGGGTGTGATTGTGATGTGTTATATGTCATCCATGCCACACGCGACACAGGTAATACCCTACTGCTGGGTATCACTCATACCCCCGCTAGCGGTTGTTAACCTTAGCTTTTAGTTCAACGCCTTATGCAGTTGACGTTATTTTCATTGAACTATTATTACCAGCGTAGTTGTTTTACATTTTCTTACCGTTTATCTATGTAAACTTAAATAGGCAATCTCACACTTAATTATAATTTTGACTGTAAGTTTTCAAAGTATTTCAAGCATGAAATTAAAAATACTAGTCTATATTTATTATACAAAACACAAAAAAATGCTTGTGCGAATGTCCTTTATGGACTGAAACCATCCAATCGATATGCCCCAAAAATGGTCTCATTTGAAAGGCAATAATTCGAAGGTGGTTTGAGAGCACTAAGAGAATGTATTTCGCACATTTTTGATTTTCGACTTTTCTCATGCAAATTTTTTAGCATAGTAGCACAAGCCGGGTATCCACTAGTAATACGAGTATAATAAATATAATTTTCCCCATAATACTTACGTATAACGAAATAGGCAAAAACTGAAGTTAACAATTTACTTTCCATGCATAGACTTAAAAAGACATCTAAAAATGCATTGTGTATCTAACTTTTAATGCGTAGACTTGAAAAAAGTCATCTAAAAGTGCATTGTGTATCTAACGATAAAATTACACGATATTTCTCTTACAATAATAGCGTTGTAATACTTTGAAACAGCTTCGGAGGCAAAATAAACACCAGTTTCTTCCATAAGCAATTGTAATTATGCAGCAGCGACGCATCCTGTCCTGCCTTTAATTATACACAGGACCTCCTGGAAATTACTTCGACGATTGTAACGAGTAATTTTAGTAAAAAATACTGTTTATTGTTACGAGGCTTAGAAACAATGAAGTATTTCATGTTACGCTTTAATAAGGACTCAATGGTGTTTAAAAAACTATAGATACGTCTTGCCCTTACAAATCAGCCAAAAAATCTGTTTCGAAAAGAGTTTGTGTGTTGTAGACACACGTTGTTATTTTGACGTGATAACGTTTATAAAGACGATGAGCCTGAAAGGCATTCACGAAAACCGAGTAACGGCCGCTCACGTCACGGAAGCGCGCGCAGCATTAGAGAGAGAGGCACGCTAGACCGGCCGTCTCTCTCCCACTCAAGCGTAATCGGTCCGCTTGGAAGGCATTCTCGAAAACGTGGTAACGTCCAGTTATAACGTAAGCGCACTTGAAAATTATCTTATCACATAATAACGATCATGGATAATTTTCAAGTGCGCATTTCTTCATGATGTTTTCAACAAAGCAAATTAATATTTGCTTATATATTTCTTAGCAAAATTGAAGAAACTTTAAGGATTCGAACTCACTGACAAAATCAAGTTTCAAAGCATATTAGGCTTAACGGATTTTTAAGCATTATTTTAATTTATACGCTTAGTCATCAAATCATTTAAATAACTAACAGGTTTACTAAAACAGCTAATTTAACTCAAAAGAACTAAATTAGAAAACCTCTTTAATATCGGTATTATTACCATATGACGCTAATAAGAGCGATTAAAGTGTTAAAGTTTATCAGTGAAATAGGTGTGGTGATCCACCAGACCAGGTTCTATTAGACATCAATTAAATTAATGGTTCTGTCGATATCGACAATAGATTTCCACCTAATTCTATAGTGGACAAACCGAATTTCTCCTCCAAACGGTTATTTATTTCGGTCGGCGGAACAGGTGCGTTGTTCCGTGAAGGTACAGGGGGATTCTTTTTTTGGTTACAAAATATTACAAAATTATTCTGCTTCAACATAAAATAAATATAATATTTTCTTACAAATATAAAGAATCTTATGTACAGTACACATATATTATTAGATCGTGTTTATGCAAGCAGTGTTAGGCCCGTACACGTCGCGTCGTTAATGTTTAAATAACATGACTTTTGAACAAAATTTAATTGTGATTTCGAATTGCGTGCCAATCCAGAGATAAATAAATCTGTAGATGCTAGTCATAGCTAAAGATCTATTAATACATAACTGCAATAATATAATATGCACCCACACACACACACACACACAAACACAACACTGACATAATCTATAATTACCGTTGATATTTCATTAAAGCAAAACAATTTGTCAAAGTTGACATGAATTTCTTCACCGACTCTCATCAGCCTGTATAAGGTATACTGGAGGAATGTTATTAATTCGGAATTTGTTACAGCCTATACTTAACTATCTATCGCCTCAAAAGCGTCCCGCATAAACACGATTACGAATACATTACAATATTATACTCTTATACTATTATACTATTGTGTGGACATGAGAAAATGGTGTTGAATATCACGCGAAGATAGCTTTTCGATTTATTAATCATTTTAAATTAATATACTTTAAGTGACGTATAAATGTATTCGATGTCGATTTAGATTTTTAAGTGGTGTCTTTACGATTCGACTTTGACTTGACTTAAAGTGAAAAATTGTTCTTCTGTTATGAAATCTTGTTTGGTGATAAATGATAGTACCTAATAGTTTTTTGTTTTGTAGTACGTTAAAAATAGACATCGAATGCGTACTTATTTTATTAAATTTTTGTTACATTTCTCATTACTATGCTAAAATTACAGTTTGACATTATCCACAAATGACCTTCACAATATTTAAGTAAACATAGACCGTTTATATTTTGACTAAAAGTCAAAATTTATATTTTACTATAAGACAAAAGGAGAATGCCCATAGCCAGTACTCTCAAAAAAATTATTGTGTCACAATGACTTTTAGACAAAAACTTAAATTAAAATATTTCAAGCATATACCCTATTTCTTAAAAAAATCCTCATTAGGAATAATTTTCTGAAATTAATAAGTAACTTAACTTCCGTTTTACAAAAGAAAACTATTAGATCATTTATGTTTGGATAAGGGCCAATCAGAAATCTTTTAAGATCCTTCGAGCCAATAGGTTGCATTGATTCCATTATGATTAGGTACATGACAAACTAGATGACGTAAGGGGACTGTCAAATGAATTAGAAAATTATTATAATCAGCCGGGAGTAATAGTGTTCTGTGATTAAAATACATTACAAACTACATGGCAAACTAAATTCAAAGTAATTTTGTTGAAAATCTCCTACTATTAACATTGATTAAAGTGAGTATGTGTAATTTATTAAGATAACATAATCAAATAAAGGTATTTTTATCAAGACACAAAAATGTTAAAGTCAGTACATTTCTCCATACTAAATGGGCATTCTCCTTTAAAAAATACTTCTCCGACTAACCACAAATTTTTGATTCCGACTCGTTGTTGACTCGACTCAAAGACCAAAATTATATTGCGAGAATAAAGTATGTATAAAGTAAAGGACCCCGCACTAATTGTTTGCAAATTGTGTTTCAGCGGATTGGTCTGAATTTTTGGTATGTTCTAGCCCTAACCGTACTGATCAAAAGTCCCAATGGGCACGACCCCCCCAAATGCGTATTTTGTCCTCCAGGGGGCACTTTCCCCCAAAGTCTATTTATTCGATTTTTGCGGAATCATTCTGAATTTTTAGTATGTTGTAGTCCTAATCATGCCAAACAAGAGTCCCAATGGACACAATCCCCCCCAAATGCGTATGTTGTCCTCCAGGGGGCATTTTCCCCCCAAAGACTACTTATTCTATTTCTGCGGAATCATTCTAAATTTTTAGTATATTGTAGTCCTAATCATGCCAAACAAGAGTCCCAATAGACACGACCCCCCATATTGCGTGTGTTCTCCTTCAGGGGCGCTAACAATGTTCTATTTATTTGATTTTAGCGGAATAATTCTGAATTTTTGGTATGTTGTAGTTCTAACCGTGCCAATCAAGAGTCCCTATAGGAACGAACCGTATTCCGTAGGCGTATTTCCGCCACCTGGAGAAAGAAAAACCCCCCAAAGCTAATTCATTTAAAACCTACATTTTTCAATAACTTTCTGAGCGTATTTTTCGCAAGGGGCAACCTCCCCCCTACCAAGTTCATTCATGTGATATTAGTGGATGTGATATCGTTCCGAATTCTTGCTATTGCAAAGTATGCTATTACAAAGTAGATGAATTTTTAATTGACAAACTAGATTAATTAAATTAAGATACATAATAACTTTAATTGTATTATAATTTGTAATAATGTTGACAATGTGCTTTATGATCATGACGTTTTTATAATTTATCACTGACATTAATTTTATATTCTTGACATCATCATTTATTTAATTGTTTAATATGTATTCCTTTTTTTAATTTATTTTAAGTAATGCATGAAATTAATTATAATTTTTGTAACGTGAAATTTATAACATTTTGCAACGCCCATAAGTGGCACATGTAAGCTCGCATACTGATTGTACCATCTTTAACCACTACATGATTGCAATAAATTGAATTTGAATTTGAATTTAAGTATGTTGTAGCCCTTACTAATGCAATGTAAATAAATCCCTAATGGGCACGATCTCATAACTGTATATATTTTATTCTCTTGATTGACACGGTTAGAACTACAACATACCAAAAATTCAGAATTATTCCGCTAAAATCAAATAAATAGAACATGGGGGGGGGGGGTTAGCGCCCCCGGAAGGAGAACACACGCAATATAGGGGGTCGTGCCTATTGGGACTCTTGTTTGGCACAATATTCTAAAAATTCAGAATGATTCCGCAGAAATCGAATAAATAGACTTTGGGGGGAAAGTGCCCCCTGGAGGACAACATACGCATTTGGGGGGGATTGTGTCCATTGGGACTCTTGTTTGGCATGATTAGGACTACAACATACTAAAAATTCAGAATGATTCTGCAAAAATCGAATAAATAGACTTTGGGGGAAAGTGCCCCCTGGAGGACAAAATACGCATTTGGGGGGGTCGTGCCCATTGGGACTTTTGATCAGTACGGTTAGGGTTACAACATACCAAAAATTCAGACCATTCCGCTGAAACACAATTTTCAAACAATTAGTGCGGGGTCCTTTAGACTTGAATTTTGCTCAGACAAATAGACAATAGTCATTTAATGTTAGTACATTAAATGTTAGTTAATTAATGTTAGTACATTAATAACCTACTCACACTTTGATAATATGAAAAAATTAAAAAGTCATAATAAAACAGCTAAAATTTAGATTGATTTAGGACCATTATATTTTGTTTAGATAATTTTAAGTCTAAGTGCGGTTTATAGATTTCACTCTTACAGCGTAACAACTCATTTCACAATTTTCCTGCTACAAAAATTGGACGAGAAGAATTGCGAAAAAAAGTTAATGTGGACGGAACCTTACAGCCTAGTGCATTCGAGTAACCATCAAATCTCGTAAGCTATTGTGATCAAAAAACACCTGTCAGTTAGCCAGAATTTATTACTTTCATTAATAGCTTCTCGTATCAAGCGCATAAAATATAATAATTGTCGTACGATACGCACGTGTGGTAATAAACATGGTTACATGATAATATTTTATGCATTTAATCGATTTGTGTTACTGACTGCTGATTTGAAAGTCTTGTAACAAAAGCTTTATTCTTTATTGCCTTCTTTTAACGTGTCACTAACTCATTACTAACGGATCAGCGTCTAAGCGATGTGATGAAAATTTTATTTACTCTTTAACTTTTTTTCCATAGCCACAAACGTACAACCGTTACAAAAACATGAAGTATGAAAATTTGTTATATATTTGCTGCTTTGCCCCACAGCAAGATGCATAAGACATAACACTGTGGAAATAAGCAAAATAACCTATCCTAGCAGTTTCGACGTCAGTATTGAGTGATGGATTTTGAATTTCTGTTCTCGGTCTGGGTGTGAATGTCCTTGTGTGTTGTCCATGGTACCCACGACACAGGAAATCCTAGTGTGGGCCTATGAGTGTGAGTATGAGTGTGAGTATATACTGCCTTATTTTCTTAACAGCACAAGCAACCCTACCGAGTTTTGCCGCGAGATTTGTTATATGTTAATTATAAGAGTTAAGTAAAAATATTCGTATTAATTTATTTTCTGTCACATATTATAGACAAAAGTGTATTTTTAATTTTGATAACTATAATTATCTTATTACGGTGTAACAGTTACCTAAGCTAAGTTCGAAAGGTGAACGTTCTGACAAGGATAGGTTTTGTTAGCAGGAAAATAACGAAGTATTGTTACTAAGAAGTATTTATGACTAATTTAATTACTATTTATAGATAGTTAGGATGGAAACTTTGAAGAGCGGGTTGATTCACCTAATGATAATATATGTAAGTAGTGAACAAATATATTTTTACTGTGTACAAGAAATAATATTACATATTGAATAACTCCAAATCTCATAGTAAATAATATACTAATAACTGTACAAATAAAAAGTGTCTAGTAGTTTTAAAATTAAAGTTAGTTAGGCGCGCTAGTGACATATCTACCTCTTTTTTACTTATACTATCATTGCTTACTTACAAACCATGTAAATTCAATCAACAGGGTCTGTGTTCAAAATGCATGCGTGCACTCTATTTCTATAGTTACTTTTACTGCATGAAAGAATCAATTGTATTGAAAGTATTAAAGCCGGATCTACGCTTGAAATAATCTTCTAATGTCCTTGCTATAGCGATTGCATAAACAAAACGCCAGCGAATCTTTTCTCACAACAGTCGGTAATGAGTCAGTCAGGAAACAAACAAGTAAGATTGTGGACTGGTTTAGGAGAAAAATCTTGCCAGTTTTGTAATCCGTGGAAGGCAAGTTACGTGTTTATCTCGGATGTCGACGATTACGACCGGTGAGGACAGCGGGGTAGCATCAACGATTTGGAGCAATTTGGAGTGTTGTGAAGGAGTTAGATCCTTTTTGTAGGATAAATATTTTATTGTATTCCATTACAAGCAGCTACACAATTAAAGAGTTTTAATTAATAGTTAAAATATTACGTAAATAAATTAACTTGTCTACCACTTCTATAGGAGAAAATTTGTAGCGAATTTTAAAGTATCACGTTTAATATGCAATGTGTAGGTAATGTAAAGTGTAAGAATATCACATTATGAACAATAAATACACATATAATATTTTATAAATGTAAACAGTATTCTTTCATGAGTGATTTAGGAGTAGCCTTTAATTATAGAATTATCGAACCAAGCTAATGTTTTGATTTAATGACGCAGCGATATCCAAGTATTGTGTCACCGACCAATGATCAGTGAGTTGTCATCTACTTGGTATGCGAAAACCATTTTAAGAAACCGCAACGTAAATCCCAAAACATTAAGGCAGATACCAGAAAAGACCGTAATTTTTCCATTCGTTGTTCAGAATTAATGACATCTAGCCATTTTAATTATCACATTTAGAATTTTTTGACAATCAAAATAGTAGTTTTCGGACCGTGTGAAATTTCCTATTGATTTAATGAAACCCGATTGACAGTCTTTATTAATTACTTTAAGATTTGGCTTAATTGACATTAGAAAAGGATATAAATATATAGCGGCAATAGTCCTCCATGCTGGCCAAGTATCTTAAGAAACGGTTCTGTTTTTTCCATCCATTCAGGAGTTACATAATTATGTATTTTGTCTACAAGATACACAATTATAGTTTAAGTAGCTCAATGATGAACTGTTTTTACAATATCTTTAAACACGGTTCTTTTTTTCCACCATTGAGGAGTTCCACTCTTTATCTACAGAACCCATCATTAGGACCTTACTGTTTTTTTAATACTAATCGATGTTGATTGAGATAATAAAAAGCAACAACCCAAAATTGTCCCACTGCTGGGCTCGGGGTCTCCTCTCACAATGTGAGGGGTATAGGCCATAGACTACCACGCTGGCCAAGTGCGGATTGGTAGACTTCACACACCTTTGAGAACATTATGGAGAACTCTCAGGTGTGCAGGTTTCCTCACGATGTTTTCCTTCACCGAAGCAAGTGATAATTAACTTGTAATACGCACATAATATTTGAAAATTAGAGGTGCGTGCCAGGATTTGAACTCGGGCCCCTCGGTTCGGGAGACCAACGTTCTAACCACTAGGCTATCACTGGTGATTGAGAGAATGAATCTATCTATATAAAACACAAACAATGGTTGTATGGATGAGGACATCCTCTTTATATATGTATAGACTTTGAAACCATCCAACCAATATGCCCAAAAATATAAATAATGAAAGAAAATAACGAGAAGATGGTTTGAGCCACTAAAACAATGCATTAAGCACCTTTTCGATTTTCGACTTTTTCCATAGTTACAATTTTTTTATGTAGTAGCACATGCCGGTTATCCACTAGTTTCTAATAAGTAGATAACTCTAAAATAAGATTTCAATGCAAATGATACGCGTTAATATAGTTAAACTTAACTAATATATTCAAACAGAAATCAGTAAGGTTTGGCCGACAAGCAGTCTACTAACACCAGTCGTTGTCGATGGCTGTTGCATACATTACATACCCGTTCGACCTAGCCAATGTCGACCACTCGAAATATTTTCGAGAAATGTGGTCAGAACGTGGTTATAAATATCATTTTGTGTGACAGTTACGGTACTTTTAAATATGCGATCCGGGAGTGTGCATTCCGCTTTATAATGGGACCGTTTGAATGATACGTGAATGATGATTTAATTGTTTGGATATGGATTGGATTTAAAAAGTTTCGTTAACAGGTTTGAACGTTACATGGATGGATGGACGGGTTTGATATTAAATTTATATTACGTAGCCATTCATTTTTTTCTGTTTGTAGTACTCATGATTTTTTTCTCTACACCTTTTTTAGTGATAATGCACTATTGTTCAATACAATTCATCTTAACCTGATAAGACCATTTCTATTGGTATAATGTTCTTTAATTTATACAAACTGCTAAGCAACCTAACGTAACCTAACCTATAAATGTATGCAATTTCTTACTCAAAGAACGAGTTGATTCACGTATCAAGCAAGCCTTCGCGAAAGTCACTGCATTACTTAAATAATTTCTATAAAAATACTCCTTTGCAAGATATACAATTGATAGTAAATTGCTAGTAATTGCGTCGCTATAAAAACAAGTCGATACTAGGAAAAGGCTAGTACAGTCTTTAGTATTGTAACGAATGTTGGAATGGGCGCGAGCGGTCATTAAAAAATTATGTTAGATAAAATTATTAGTTTTGTAATTACATATTATGGTTCTGTTCTTGAAATGAATAACGGTAGCGTTACCCGCCTTTATTCTTGTCAGCTGCTGGTAAATCAATCCTAAATTTAAATTCATAAGCACTTATGTATTTTATTAATATGCATATACTGACTATTGTTTCAAGTTGTTTTATCACTGAGGAGCCAAATATACTTGTCGACATTTTTATAACCATCGTCAACATGCAGACGATTTTATAATAATGTAAATAAAAAAAGTTGTGAAGAAATATGTCACAAGTTTTTAGAAAAAAAACCGAATTTCATGTGTTTTGAAAACGGAATAATCAATATTCTCAACCATAGTTTTAAAGAAAAGCTAAACATTCCTAAGTTTACAAGTTTTCATACAAACAAAATTTACTTCTGATTAAAACAATTATGTATAATGTAAACGTGATCTGATTCGTACTTGACCAAATATTATTGTTTTTATTGTTGTAGTATCGTTGTTTATCCAAATTTGTAAACTATAATTAGCTTCTCTAAACTTTAATTACAAAAGATGACTGCGACGCTGATAATATTATAATTATGTTTGTTTCTAAAGTGGCAGTATAATTATATCATTCCACGAAAAAAATTGTTACATACGATTCCATCTTCGTTATCTTAATATACTAAAAAAATATTGCATTTACAACAAGCGATTACTATAAATCATGTTTACCTACCTATTGTAATTATTTTGATAAAGTTAATAATACATATAATAAAAATAAGAAAATTTATTTCTAATTCGTTGTATAGTAACTTAAAACTTACTTAAAAGTCGTTATTAAATGAACATTTTATTTCATCACCAATTTGAAAGACTGTTTTATCATTCGTGACGACTTGTGATGTGTAATGGTTACCATGCCAGATCGCCGTGCCAATGGTCCTGGGTTCGATTCCCAGCGAGTCGGAATTTGAATGATGAGTTCAAACATAAATTCAAAATTTATATTCTCGTTCTGTGTGTATGTTATCTTGTCCTTGTGTGTTGTCCATGGCACCCACGACATAGAATCCTAGAGGAGAAGAACTGGCGAAGAAACTTTTAAGCACATATTTTATAGAACTTTTAGAATTAATAAATTATTTCTACTTGGTCTGTGAAACAGCCATGTTGGAACTATTTCTTAAATGATCAATTAGGCATTTCAATGTCATGTCTTATCGTAGCCTAGAAAATCGTAAAATAAGAACACAAAGAAAAGCTTTCTTCCAACCAATTTCTAATAACTATTAGGTATACAGCTTTGTAACTTGTACGCGTCATCCGAGAATCAAATACGATATCAAAAACAATGACACTAGATTTCACAACGATATCTGTTCGAAACTATCGGTAATTCATTACACGTGGCGAGAAAACGACAAAAACCAACCGGCCAACCATTCATACGGGCGCTAAAAACAAAGCGACGCTTCTACGTTGCAGCTAGAATGGTAATCCCGTCAAATCTTATTGTTACTGGACCGATCTTTCTTATAAACAACTGAGTAAAAATCAAAAAAATCAGGGAGATCGTCTACATTAAAAATGAACGTGCCCCGATTAAACAGGTATTATTGTTAGAAAATGTAAGTGAAAATATTTATTTCGATCTATTTAATAGAATATTGAAGTGGATCAAAAATTACAACGCGGACAAAAATTGTACGCAGTGTCGTAAAATATGGACGAGAACTCGCGAGACTGAGATTGAATTCCCTAGTCATTAGTAAAATGCATAATAAACCTAAATAAATGAACTCACGTAGCTTATAATCATAACGTTAAGCCTATTTGCTACTTGATAATACAAAAAAAAATAGAAAAAAAATTAAATGATAGTTATTTGTCGACTATCTGTAATTCTATATCATCATTCTACTCTATCATAATATAATAACACTCTGCCTATCACTACTGTGGTGAAGAATGATGGTTTTGCCTTTCACTGCTGTTGTATGGATTATTTATTTTATAGTTTTAATTTTTTTTGTATTTGTTTATTATTTGGTGTTTATTCACATTTTTTCGACACACTATATCTAAATTCACTTCAACCGCGACATGCACATACGTTATACGAAAGAGCCTAGCGGTCCAGATTGACATCTGTCCATGTGGCTTCTCACGCTCGGTTGGACAAAATCAGGTATTACAATTAAATTAAAAATCACTCGCGCGGAGTAATTAGTTACAATGACAGAGTAACGATAGCAGAACAATGAAAAATTGAATTATTATATGTGTGGAAAGTTTTAAGATTTTTTTCTTTTTGTACTAAGGAAAGAACTGATGATGAAGAAGTATGTGGATATCGTAGTATGTATATGCACAAGATCGATAAAGTTTTTCGTATATTTTTTTTAATTTAAAATGTTCTGAAACAATTTAAGGCTAAAAAGGATTATATAAGTTTCTTTCGCTAATTAGTCACTCATAGCCACATCAACAACACCGTCCATGCATTACTGATCAATGAATAAGAAAGAAGAATAAAATTAATAATCATTCTCTATTATTAAAGACAAATGTATATGTGTAAAGCTTCGTGATATGTATAATATAACATATATGGGCCGAATGGCCTCGGTAGTCACAAATTCTACCTTTAGCAGGTATTATTATTAAACCGACCAAACGTAATAAAGCTTTTAGCAAATGAATAGCTGTTATAATTGATCTTAATTAAGTAATTTATTTGAATTAATGTGTATTGTATTTATATAAAATAAATATTCATAGTTAATAGGGATGGCTATATGGCTTATTGATTATATTATTGTGAATTCTTCACTATTATGTGTCTGATATTATTTACTTACCTATTAAAAAATATCAGTATCTTTAATGTCACGAAAATGATCGATAACGCATACATCTACAACATATAAAAATTCAGAGTATTATTATTTTTTTATAATTTAGTTTGATAATTAGGTTTATGTTAAGTTATTTTTTATGGTGATTATTCAGAAAACTAAGTACAAACCTACAAAAATACATTTCCACCTACCCATCAAAAGTAAATAAATACAATCCATGAACTGTAAATTCTTAAAAAATATTTCTTAGGTCAAAAAAAAAGAAAAAATGGTAATGAATTTTTTTTGTCAACCCTCCTTATTAATGGTAGAACGATTCAATTGAATCCGCGGTATGCGTTAGTTACCACTCATTGTGGATGGTCGCTACTTTCTACCATCTACGTTGCGAGGTGGGACATTGCCCAATCTGTCCGTCTTACTTTGACGACAAATCACCATGACAGTTCCCGAATTAATTGTTAATCAAAAACAACACTTATTACAACACAATAGAATACTTTACACGTTCCCTTTGTATATCTGAACGGTAATGGCAACTAGTTCGCATGAAAGTAGTACAAGTAGTCAAATAATTTAACAATCATTTTAGAAATGATTAATCATTGAACAAAAGCTTCAAACTAGAACATCTTGGCTCAAGTAGCAGTCGAGTGTTTTAGAAATCGATACAGAAAAGTCTATGTTACATACAGCAGTTTATGTTACAGCAACTGTTATATTTACAGCATTTTAGTTACTGTTATAGTTACAGCAACTGTATACAGCAATTGTTATACAGCAGTTTATATTCATTACATTACAATTTTACGATTAAAGTTTTAGGGTTCTGTTAACGGAAGATATTAGAAGAATAGTTACAATATTGTATACAATGTAACTTGCCTTAATTGAAACAACAATTATAAGTATCGAAAAAGTGACGTCAACATAAATAAATAACATACACTCCTGAAAGATATAGGATTTCCTAAAATACGGTCGGCATACACATCAAAATATTATAAAAATCTATAATATTATACGATTCGAGAATAAGCCTTCAACAATATTTGCTTCGGTCGGGAATTGAACTCCTGGGTATTCATTATCAGAGTAAATGACTAAAATATAAAATGATTGATTTGCATTGTACATACTTATTATGAACTTGTTTCAATATTGGTGGGTCTGCTTATTTCTCAGATATCGTAAATAAATAGGACTCAGAAAAACCATAAAAAACAGAAAAAAGTCGCGTACGTGTCAGGTCATGCCCAATGTATGTTTCGTAGTAAGTTTATCGATTATCGATCTCATTAACTACTTATGCTCACATAGCCGTGATAGTTTTCCTTGTAAATTTCTCATATTAACTATTTTTATCGATTGTCCAACGTTTAGCCAGCAAGGGGGTGGGGGACACTTGGCTCTAACCAAAATAAGCACTTTAAAGCCAAATATTTCGAAAAAGGACCCCTAATTCCAAAAATGGTCTTAGAAGACCAATAATATTTTTGGAAGACCTTTTCAACGATAACCCACAACATAGCGTACGCGACCAATAAAAAATTCATCCTCACGTTACCTGTATGGGAGGTACCCTCAAAAAAAAGTTTTTCAATATTTTATTCTACGATTCTGGAGTTTTATTAAATATTTGTATATATTTTATTGTATGTTAGACAGACGGACAGTAGTACGGACGGACATGACGTAATTATAAGGGTTCCGATTATACTTCAGAACCCTAATAAAAACACGGGGAAATCAAAGCCTAGAATGACGGTAAAATTAAAACTAATTTGACAATTACTTAAGAACTTAGAGAGTTGATTCATTACCGGCCGGCCACTAATTAGCCCATCCGCTGTCTTACATAAAAACTGGTTAAGTACAAGTCGAACACCCGTAAATAGGGTTCCGTACTATAAAATATTTGAAGGCGTGGTTTTTGTTAACGTTTTTCGGCAAGTAGGGACGTACTGTATTGAGGAAATTTAATCTTTGTCTTAGACTCAAAAAATCAAATGAAACAAAATTTTGCTCAAGGATAAGTACCATTATTTCAAATTCATGGCAAAGAAAAGTATAGATTTCAATTGGAAATAACTTACACATAAAGCAAAATGACGTTTCTCGTTACTAAAGAAAACAGGAAGAGTCTGCAGACAGACAGTTTAACTACTTATACGTTCTATAAAAGCACCGTTTTTCTAACACACCTGCAGAACCCTAAAAACATAAATTACTCCATAGATTAATTTTATTGCTTCACGTATATGGGTTCGTCAATCGGAGGCTATTATTATAGGAAATTTTTGTGGTGAATAATCTTCAACGTTTTGTTATATACTTTCAACAAAATTGGTCCTATAGGCGTCTAATGTATCTACTCATATTAATCGAGTATAATAATAGCTATAATTTTGCATCGCAATATCTTCATATTAGTGGTCTGTGATAGTATAATTAAACACCTAAGCATTTGCGGGTAGACTGGTAATTTTATGCGTGTGTGGGTGTTAATATGTATTCACATTCGGTGACTGTCTTTTGTCTTTTTAATAGACTTCAAAAAAGGAGGAGGTTCTCAATTCGACTGTATGTATTTTTTATGTTTGTTACCTCAGAACTTTCGACTGGGTGAACCGATTTTGATTATTCTGTTTTTAATCGAAAGCTGGTGCTTTTCATGTAGTACTACTTAAATGTGAGCTAGATCTGACGAGTAGTTTTTGAGTTATACGTAATTTTGAAGTCGGTTAATTTTTTCAAGAACTATTCATGTAAATTGTTGAGAATAAAGCAGTCAAGGCAACTGATGGTAAATGTCACCTCTTCCCATGGATAGCAGGAATGCCCAATGTATTGCAAAGCAAATTCTTCTTCATCCATCAGTCTTTAAAAATATATTGCTGGGAATTGGCCTCCTATGATACATCATGCGTCACTTTGACGGGTCTTGAGCTTTTTGAAAGTCCTTATACCAGGTTGCAAATCATACCGAAGATACTAAGCATAGACGAAATATAAAATACCTACGATACGATACATTACCTATTACCTGCTGGACGATATCTTACCTGCTGGTATAAAGTATTCGTGAGTACCCGTTAAGGTTAAAACAAGTAAGTAATAGGCATAAGCGAATAACAGCTTCATAGTGTTGAAACGGTCAGTAGTAACACCGCTACTTAAAGCAATTTTCGCAACGTACCTCCACATTAATTGAAGCGTGTAAGAATAGGTTTGTAAAAATAAATTAATAGGTACCTACTCCGAAATGTTCCATGCATCATAATTGGGGGTTTGCGCTTTCTAGAACAATTTATGTTACAATTGTACATTGAGGAACAATAGATAATAGGGTAGTTGTACGATAACCGACACTTATGTTCCTCTATTGTAAAATTAATTGTTAATTACCTTGGTTGTGATGATAGTCCGTGTTTAATTTAGGGCAGGTCAGACATGTATAGATAAAATGCGTATCCGTGTACAGTTTTATTGAGATATGCGAGTGTTTATTCGTTTTATTTTTATGTAAAGAAGTGTTGTGTTTGAATTAAAGTAATAACAATAAAATAGCATTTGGTCG
This sequence comes from Thymelicus lineola, assembly GCA_963932265.1. Lineage (NCBI taxonomy): Eukaryota > Metazoa > Arthropoda > Insecta > Lepidoptera > Hesperiidae > Thymelicus > Thymelicus lineola. The sequence continues at coordinate 5,166,258 of OZ010702.1, read as the reverse complement.
CTATTATAGGTGCAATTATTTTTAATACGTAACTTTCTATTCCCAGCATCTTCGCAATAGTTGAGATAAAATATAAGTAGAACAATAGACAACACTTTTAGTCGGTCAGTCAATAAATCAATACGCGAAACAGGTGTCTATTATGGAGTCAGATTATTATCAAATCTAAAGCTAAAAGCATACGAAGGTCATTCGATAAAATCTATAGTTCGGATTGAGATCGTATCAGCAACTTGCATTGTGTTGTGTGTTTTGACGGTTCATTCATTGCGTAATTCAGTAAAATGGTATATTAGGTAGTTCCATTTGTAGACACTGTATGGCTTGAACCCATTAATAGCCCACTACTCAGCACGGGTCTGTTCCCTTAAGGAGGCCTAGAGCATACTCCACCACGCTGCTCCAGTGCGGTTTGGTAATGGGGTTAGTTAGGGGTTAGATACTGAATATTCTTACTTATCTGTACATCTAAATATAAAACTCTAGGTAAATGTTACTGATTTATATCTGAGATGGAAGATATTTGAAAAAACTTAACAATAGATCCCTTAACAATGCTTTTTTGAATTATTGTTTGTTTATCTGTGCTGGGTTTTCCCGCTAATCTCAGAAACGTCTGAATCGTTTTCAAAAGGCTTTCATAGAGTTTCTCCAACCAATGTGTTTTATTTAAATCGGTTCAGAAATAAAAAAAAATGTTAATGTCAAGAATCCTGTATGAACATTTTCTCGATGGGTACTTAGTAGATTTTTAACCAATCGAAGCGAGAGTGGTAACTAGTTAGGAAATATAATATTTACGTAATGTACGATAACCAAACCGTACCTACTTTGATGCAGACGAGGATAACATAAAGTTGAAACGATTATAAATAATCTGTAAAGGTCTGTCACAGCTCATAATTGATAGAGTGACAAGAGTATTTTGTTACCTAAATCTTTCATTGACTACTAAGTAAATTTAGATATTTGTGATTAATGACTAAATGTTGGGAGTTGACGTAGTAATTTATCGTCATACCTTGGATTAATAGAGTAAGTACAGATTAGCAAGATTTACATAACAATAAATACAATTTAATAGAAATTGTAACGCCCGCTCTGCGGTTGAAATTCGACGGTACTAATAAACTGATACAGACATTGACACTAATTAATGTATTTTTTGCATTCCATATAGAGTAAGTAGTACAATGATTGGCCGTTTAAGGTTGTCATCGACTTTGACAACTTCTTATTACGAAAAAAGGTTCCTAATCATGAAAGATTGTAATCATGCTTGATCATCGCACCTAGATTCGATTTCCAGTGAGGCGAAAATTTTAATGGTGATTTGAATTTCTGATTTCATTCTAGGTGAGTGTCCTTATCTTTGTGTGTTGTTCATGTCTCCCATGACAGAGAATCCTAGAGTATAAGTGTGTAGCGTTGTTTATTTAATGTATAGATAGTAAAGGCTTAAAAAAAGAACCAGACGTCACCTTGTCTTATCGAGAGCCGCCCGCTTACCATGTGTGCGTAATTTTTAGTGCAATCCGACGCGGTAATGGCGGCGGATTAATAACAGCATGGTGTCAATGTATGCGTGTGATACTTGTACGAATAGAGGAGTTAGTATTACTATGGGTGCTTCACTGAATTTGTTGCTGATAATCCGTCTGTTCTATTTTTATGTCTGTAATAGATAGAAATTGATTTAATAAAAGAGTACCTATAAATATTTTCTTTTCATAAGAGACTATAGAATGTTAATTTGGGGCTTTAAAGAGTCAAGGATAATTCAGAAATAGAATTTCCTTAACGAGAGTATACAAAGTTGACAACATACCCAGAACTATAACGACTCACAATCAAATAACCCTGTCTCTTATTTAGCAGTAAACAATAAAATCAATCGTTTAGGCAAAGTAAGTTAAACCGTCGATCGTATGTTATCGTTAGATAGCCGTCGTTAAGGAACAGACAATTTACCGTTTGATTAAATTTACACATGCCAATTTATTAATGTCTATCATAACTTCAGGCGGTGAAGCTAACGAAAGACAGGCTTTAATTGTAACCTGGTTTTGATCTAAAATCAAATCTGAGAGAAAAATAATAACGCCAATGGCCAGAACATAGCATAGGCGGGCCGTAATATATTACCGCTGTAGGGTAACGTTTATTGATATTTCGTAAATAAATATTGACTCGGCTGCGTGTATGGCTTTGTCTATTATGCTGATGTTATGTTATGATTTTCAACATACTTTTATGCCTACAAATTCTGTGCTCATACTATTACTATCTATTAGCACTCTCTGTCCGTACATATCTCTAAGAATAAAAGGTTGAAAAATTACTGTACCTTTAATGTTCTTAATTTAATTTAAAATTAATTTGAAATGACCGCATGTCAGTTTTGTTTGTTTATTTGGGATCAAGAATAACCTTTGTTACGCCAAATCTAAGCTTAAGTGACTGATTTACTGAATCTACAAAAAATACACCACTAAAACAAAAATATCAACTTTCTAAACAGACAAACGCGCAAGAATTACTTTTATATAGATCGAGTGTTGTTTAGAAAATAAATAATAATAGCGAGACATTTAAATCACGGTACGATATAACAATTTGGGCGTTGCTAGAATACATTTAATCCGGCATTTGTAATTGAAACAATACGGATGGATATAATAAATTTTTTGACTGTCTCAAGTTAATCGAATGGGCTTGTCCTCTCTCGGTGGTCTTAAGATGGATAGCTTCTACTTTTTTTTGGTTTTGAAGTAGCAAATGGTTGATAGTGTGGGAAGTGCCGGGTTTGATTCCCGGTCGAAATTTTATGTGACATTTAAGTGTTTGATTAAATGAGGTATCATTAAGTGTCCTGATCTGGTTATTGTGTGACTCTAGGAAATAAATATTATGAACGTGTTTCAGTCACAGTGTCAGCCAGCCAAGATAGAAATCCCTCGTTTCCTTTTAGATCGGCAACGCGTTGGATCACTAACAAAGAGTATCAACCATTAACATTAAAGTTGTCCATGAAATATGGACAGCAACTTACCATCAGGTTCGATTGTCGACTACTTATACAATAAGGTGCAAATAACTTCCCGAGTAGAAACGTCATAGCTATCGAACCTGGGATCCTAAGGGTTATAACCAATTGAGACAGGGTCATCAGTTTGTTCCCAGACAGCAACCAGGTACATTGATAAAGCCGGTTTTTTCAAAACTAAAAAACATTTGATCACATCGCTAGTGTAAACCGAAGGCTTTCTAACCAGCTCTTTGTCGATCGGCAGTTGAACAGTGAGTTCGTGGATTAAGGGGATTAGTATCAATCACAATCACAAATGAGTTGCGTCAGCTACCAAACGACTTACTGGGTTAGATAGCGGTTGTATTGTTAGCGATGATGCTGTTAGCGATGATTGAGCGATGATGATAATTTTTTTACATGCAATAAGTTAGTTCTTAACAACAATCCCACCTGATGGCAAGTGGCGATGAAGTCCAAGATGGAAAATGCCTTTTTTATAAGAATAGTAGCAGACTACCAGATGCTCTACCTGAAAATAAATGAATACCTAGAAACGCCAAAAAGACACGGGATTTCATAACAGAAAAATATTTTTTTTACTGAGCAGAGTTCATATTTATTACAATTAATAGAAACACATTTCTGTAACAGTTTTGTTGAAATATCTTCTTGTATCGGTTACGGTTATTACTTATTTTGATGCTGAATCAAATTTCTATTCACTATTAGTTCAATGAAAAGTAGTGCCATGATTGTCTAAGAAATAAGAATCGTCTAAAAAATGGACTACTCATATATTATGTTAATTTTTGGTTACGCGTCGAACTACTCATACTAAAAAGTTGTATTAATTCAGTTGACCGGACTAATAATTGAACTACTGCCACTAGACCGTCAAAAATACATCTCTCTGTGATTTTTCTTTCGCGTAACATTTGCTTCACTCTCGTTGATGGTGAAGCGAGTACTTTATATTGTTAAAAGGGAATACGAAGTTGAAGACCGCTGTCTTACGAGCTTAATTGGTGATTGTACGGTCAGTAAACAGCCTCAATGGTGTTTTGAATTGTGAGAGAAATTCACTTTTCTGTTGATGGTATAAAATAGGCAGCAGGTGTAGTGAAGAAAACATATAAATTTTATTGTATTCTGTTTTATTTTTTTATTCTGGTAGCAATTTATATTTTGTAAAAGTTATTCATTATGTTCTGTAAGGTACAATATTACAATATTGTAGGGGAGACCTAGGAGGGTTGTGACAATTTTTACGTTACCTGACAATATATCTCAGCCAAAAACAGCCCTACATTCACTAACTTACACATGTAAATAGCTAGTTTCTTTGACTAATAGAAATAGAATGTAAGTAAATTGAAAAAATCTAAAACTGTTCCCCGTGTCACTCTCACAACCTTCCTAGTGTCGAGGTAAGTTGAGACAAGTGTTTATTGAGGCATTTTATGAAAAAAAAATGCAATAAAAATTTGTTTTTGATGAATAAACCATTTTTATATAAGCATGTAAAATTTGCTTGGTGGCTATTATGGCAGAAATTTCTTAAACTGTTCCTAGCTCGCTTTTTGCAATTAAACGTCATAGGAATTAAGAAAGTATTTGCTGATATCAACCCACTAACACCCAATACTGAGCACGGGTCTCTCCTCTTGAAGACTCCACCACGCTGCTCCAGTGTGGATTGGTGGTGGTGTTGGTGGCCAACCAAGTGTCGGAAATTTTCATACCACCCGAAAGCTTCCAATATAGGTCAATTATTGATATCTTATGATAACAACCAGGACGGATGGCATTAAGTGCCTTCTAAAGCACGGAAACGCTCAAGATTTTTTTTCCACTAGCGGTCACCCATACAAATGTCTACTTAACCCGCTGTAGCTTAGGAGTAAAAAACGTAACGAAACTACATTTACAGAATTTCCGTGTTAAACTGTATTGAAAATGACTACAAAAATAAGCGTCTTAATAAATAATTTAAAGCAAGGAAAATTTTACCACATTAACAGTTTGTAGGCCTTCCAATTAATTGACTACGAAGTATACTTCACTCAATATTATGTGGTCGTTGCCTAATCTAAACACCTGTTCTCTTAGCAACGCGACAACGGTAAAATAATGCCCGCATATAAATAAGTTTTGAAAAATCGTAAACAAATATGTTAAGAGCGAAGGGCATCTGACAAGACATCGCACAATATCGCTGGTCTTTTAAGACTTTTATGTTTATTTTTATTCTTTAATGGTTAGAGATTGTGGTTGTTATACAAATAATAAATAAGCATCACAATTCACAACTCATAACTTTCCCATTGCTGGGTTCAGGTCTCCTCTCACAATAGGTACTGGTCTTATACCGCCACGCTTGCCAAGTTCCAATTGCATGTCTTTACATACCTTTGAGAAGACGGAGCACTCATAGATGTGTAGGTTGCCTCACGATTTTTTCTTCCAATCTGAGGTTCTTTCGTCCAAAATTTACTTTAGTTGTTTGTATTCACATCTTCGTTTTGCCGAAACTAAGAAACTTTTTAGTTTTTTAACCGACTTCAAAAAAGAAAGAGGTATTCAATTAGACTGTATTTTTTATGTTTGTTACATCAGAACTTTCGACTGGATGAACCGATTTTGATGATTCCTTTTTTAATCGAAAGCTGGTGCTCGTCATGTAGTCCCACTTAATTTGAGCGAGATCTGACGAGGAGTCTTTGAATTATCCCTAATTTTGAAGTCTGTTATTTTTTGTCAAGAATTATTACTGATTTTGTTAATCAGCTTGCACATTAATTTTTCCGATGTGTACCAGGCTTTATAATTACAAGATTAGCAAAGTAATTTACATAAACCAGAAGCGAAGTCTTACAATAAAGAAAAAAGGTTTTATTGAGACTTAATTCGTCTTAACAATGATTGTTTTCGAAATTAAGCACTTTGAGTTGACAGATGCGACGATGACTGGTGCATACAAATGTCAATTTATGAAAATTAAAACTTAATTCAATAATGAATAAGTCATAAGTTTTCATAAGTCTTAAGCTCAAAGCTTATCTTTTTTAATAATAATATTAAAAAAGATAAGCTTTGAGCTTAAGACTTCAAGCTTTGCTTAATGATTTTGAATATGTATATTATTTCAAATAATTTAAGAACATAATTATCTATCTATCTTTTTAAAGATAAAACTGGTACCGAAGTGGGTACCGAAGTTCTGTTGGACAAAGTTGAAAGAAAATAAAAGTAAAAAAAGTTATTTCAGCAATAAAGTTTGTAGTATAGTACTTCAAGAGTTTTAATCTTTATCTTTGCATTCTTTACACGTGGTTTACGCTACAAGAAGCGCTGCTAAAACATTTAATGTAAATATTTACTTACCCTTACTGAATTATTTACATCTAAGTATATTTTTACAGTGGCGTCAAGATTAAAAATATATATACGTTACGATCACATATGAGTATTATGTCATATTAAAGGATATATCAATTAGTGCGTAAAACAGGTGCCAAAACATTAATATAGGTATTAAAGATAATACCAGTATTTATTTCATAACCGGTGATTAAACCTCGACGAGTGTATAGTTTACAAAATTAATTGATATTTTTAATTATTATAACTTTTAGAAAATGTTTATTTTTGTAATTAAGTATGTTGAATTCTAAAACGTGTACACAGTAATGGCTTCCATAATTTTTATTGAGTGCATAATATCATATTTATAAAAACTACGTAATTAATTTTACGCTGGAATTTATGGGCAAAAAATAACGTATATATTCATGAATGTAACTATACGTTATATTTTGCCGAATTGAATTGACAGCAATTTCTCAGTGATGGAAAACATCGGTCAAAAATTATATAATTTCTCACAAAAGTTTTAAAATATATGTTAAGGTTAAGTCACAACTTAACATTGTGAGAAAGAAAGAGAGAGTGAGATAGAGTCCAATGGACTATAGTAACGGCTATAGTAATATGATGAATTACTGAACGCAGACTAAAACAAAACTCCATTATTAAAACTTCAACGTCAATTAAAAAACCATAACATCGATCTCTCGGGTAATCGATACATCGATGTATCGGATGTAAAACCGATTCGTCTTTCTTGAGTGTCAACTGATTTTATCTAAGATGACGATTTCATTTTTTTACCGGCTTCGTGCTTTGTATAAATCTCGTGTTGTTGTCACATGCAAAGTAGCAGTCAAGACATACAAATTGCTTTTGGTATTTTTCTTTACTTTAATGATTTTATGAAACTTACATCTGTAAAAATATATAAAAAATAGATATTATCTACTCATCAATTATTTTTGGATATGAATTTATTGTGGACTTAATTTACGTCGATGTTTCAAATTATTCCCCATCTGTACCTGAAACAAAAAACAACAAAATTAATTCAAAATTTTAACTTAGTATTTCATTTAATTTAATCTTGTTACATCAATATTTGGACTTTAATTTAATTTCAATTTGATTAGAAGCTTTGGATGATACCTAATTGAATAAATATTTAACATTAATCATATTAGCTCTATATTTGAATTCGAATGTACATAATGTGAATTTGATTCAAGCATAACATAATTATAATAAAATTAAAATCAATCATATCAGATCAAAATTTGAACTCTGAATAAAATTATAATTCAAGTTTTTATAATTAACATGCTTATTTTTATATACCTATTGATTATTACTGTTATTTTGGGAATGTAGAAATGCTTTTGAGCTATACAGAAATTACATTGAATAATTCTTTTTAGGTTCACATGATTCAATTTGTTCGCTTCATCCAAAACGAAAAGCAAAAGAGAACCATATATTTTGGCATTTACATAAACACAATTCAGATATTGCAATAAATTTCAAACTAATTTGAGTGCGTCGTCTCTCACGGTTTAAAATTAACGAAAACATTTTGTGATGTCACTTAAATGATTATGTTAAACCGATCAACAGTTGTGACGGAAATAATATTTTATATGATTTCTATTCAATTTAAAGCCGATATGGATATAAATGAGTAAAATATTATCGGTTTAAAAGGAGAATCAATGGTTCCCAACAATGGATTCCCAGATAGAGTCATTTTGTCAACGACTAAGCCCGAATCTATGAAACAAATTTGAATATAATATTAATAACGGAGTAGCTTTCTCATACGCTTGGGATGTTTTCTCGAAAGCATAAATTATTATTTTTACATTCCCATAACTTATTGTGTTGTGTTATGTATATTGAAAATTTGTAATTTGTTATTGGTGAATGAAATGTATTATTTTGGGTTATTTGTTACTATGGCCTACTATGGAGCTTTTTAAACATTGAAAAAACCAAAATATTTTTTTTAAATTATAAATTAATGCTTGACTATATATAATACAATCTCTCCTGATGGTATTTAGTGGTGATGATATCTTGGGTGATGAGACGCACTAACTTACTAAAAGCCCTATTCGCTCTTGCCATAAAACTTCTTTCCGATCTTTTGGTATTTTGGTACGAAAGCACAGAACTTCAATACATTAAAAAAAAACTTCTGTTTAGAACTTGCAAATAAATAAGCGAGTCTGCTATTTCCATATGTCGTCAACGTCAAATTTTACCCTTAGGGCCCATATATGTTTATCGGTTGTTTACATATAAAACACTGCATGAAATTTTGTATAATAATTATGAAATGAGGAGTTGACATTTTACAACAAAATCATAACCACGGAGTAAGTCTATCATTTCCGAGCCTGTTATTAAAACTTAACAAGTGAAACTCTGAGAGCTCCTCACAGTTAGATATACGGGGCTATTACACCTATCCAACCATCTCTGACCCTTCGCTCCAAGGACATAGCACGCGCACATAGATCTCGACAACTTGGTAATTTATCTCCACTGACCAGTATAATTTGACCTCTTGTCGGGTTTGATGTAAACTTTATAGTGGGTCACGCTGTAATAGATGGTGTACCGCAAGGAGTAATGTTATGCGGTAATAAACTTTATAACAGAAACTTCATTTATTACTTGAAAGGGATGTTCCGAGCGTGCATAGGCGCCATTGATTTCATAATGAATTAGCAAGTGTTGTTCCGACGCAAGGCTTTGCATCCAGTTGAAATTATGATAATGGTTGGATTATAGCAGGGACATTGGTTGAAAAGGCAGTCGGAATGGCCTAGCTTCGAATAATGTTAAGTGAAAGTAACAATGGATTGAATTTATTGTGTAATCTTAGTTTATAATCTTTATTATTAATACTATTCAACGTGTCGACTCTGTAGCTTCGTAGGATTTAATCCTCCACTTAATAAGAGGGGTGTTTTAAATTTGACATGTCCGTCTGTGACATGGTATCTTCTATACGAATGTCTTGATTCGAATGTATTTTTTTTAACAAATGAATTGTCCATCGAGATTGTTCTGAGTTGTTTTGTAGGAATAAAAGCAGTTATCTCCAAGACAAACTTATTAAAATATAAAAGTATTGAAGTACCTACTGCACACATTTTTGACTTATAAGTTCCTAGTATGTAATGCAGCCAAAGTATAATTTGCGGAATTAGGTAATTGAATGCGGTTGAAAGCTGATTATGTAACGTGACGGAAAATGGAAGGCCTTTTGATTATTTCTTCTTTTGACGTTTGATGAAAGTTCAAGTTATGCTGGTGACAATATACTATCATTTTGTGCCATATATTAGTAGATACAGTTCTGCCATATAGTTTATGAAACTAGTGGATAGACAAGCTGGTAATTCAGATGATGTTAAGTGGTCACCTTCCTTCAGACTCCAGTAACACCAAAGAAATCACAGATACGTTGCCGACCAATAAATAAGGGAGAAAAAGAGAGAACTGGCTCTCAAGTACATACTTTTGATCCATCCATCGATCGCTTGAAGTCGCTTGACCCGAATGATCACAAATTACCGGAAACATAACTTTGAGCACTTTACCCTATTTAATTAACAAGAAGATACTGTTGAAATGAAGCCATATTAATACTATAAAATTTAATGATACAGAGATGTTTACAGTTTTCGTCTAAGTTATGTGTTAAGTTGAAAGTTGAATATAACATAAATTATTTGCGTTTGGTCTTGTCAAGACACGTACGTCGTACATAATTGAGAACAGACACTCCATCTATTTCCATTCTCATAATTATAATTTTAAGGCCAAATCTGAAATTTTTATTCTTAAATCCCGATGATAAATGAGGGAGAGAAAAAGGAATGATTTTTTTTCATTTTAAAGATCTTCCACTGCTAAATATATTTGCCGATTCCACTGGCATTCCCAAAAAAGAAGACTAGAATTTGAACTTGGATTTCCAGAACTATTTGCACTGTGCATAACAAGAAACGCGGACTTTAATGAGCTTGGTCAGCTAGGAAGCGAGGTAAATTGCGGTAACATTTACAATGGTAATGTTTACCGGTAGCCATCTGCCAGTAACTGGCCAATTTCAAGCCTTTGCATGTTTCGCAAATCGCTTCCATAGCGGTCCGAGAACGGGATTGTTTTCAATGTTATGAGGTTTTAATTATAATGGGTTTTACCGTTAATTTAAACAATACAATTAAACAATAAGTTTTTGACGTTGATCAGTACTAGGTAAAACGTCACGTTTCACCGGTGGTAAAAGAGGGAGAAAAAAAAAAGAATTATATTAAGTTTAACGTATGAAAGGTGGATCTGAAGGTTTTATGGTGGATTTGTAGCCCCTAAACGGATGAACCGATTAAATTTTCGTTTGAAAGGTAACTTGATCTTGTTTTTGAGCTACAAATAAAGGAATGTAGTTCAGCTATTTAAAGAGCTATTTTGAAGTCATTTTCAAGTTGTGTCTACGTACGGTTTTACCGTTAATTTAAACAATAAAATTTGTTGAATTTTTGACGTTGATCAGTAAGTACTAGGTGAAACGTGACCAAAGGTTGGCCTGACTTTTTTACTTGCGATAAGTTATTAGTTATTCGACGACAATTCGCTCTGATGGATGGTGAGCAGCAATCAAGTTATTAACAATCTATTCACAATTTTCTTACTCTTGATTTTTACAAAATTGTATTGTTGTTTAGGTAGATTATTAATAAATCAATGTGTATTTAACTCATAATGTTCTGTAATGTAATTTCAAGTACTCGTATATAAAGCTTGAAAGATGACCTTGGATGTAATGGACGTACCGATAATTTGCTTATTACTTTAGATAGAATATGTCTTTATTGCAGGCTTAACAAATAATTTATAACCTGTTTTGTTGCTTGTGTTTTTTGAATAATTATGTGTGCATACTATCTATATTATTATAATTAGATATGCATATAATTTACGACATGCTATACTTTAGTTTTTATATGTCTTATTTGATGTTCTGCTGTTTTGACTTAACTTCTTGCTTTGCTACGTGTTGTACTTTACACTTTTTTATAAGATAGTAATCTTAATCTTCTATGTATATAAAAGGCAAAAGTGACTGACTGATGTATCAACGCACAGGCCAAACCCTTAGGGCTAGAAACTTAAAAATTTCACACACGTATTCCTCTTATGACTTAGGCATCCACTAAGGAAGGATTTTTGAAAATTCAACCCCCAAGGGGGTGAAATGGGGAGAAATATAGTAAGCATAATTTCCGCGAAGCTGCGGGCAACAGCTAGTCATTATTTAGGATGATAGTGATATCTAGGATATTAAGACAAACCAGCATAAAACCCTAGAGGCTTCAGTAGTCTCAAATCCATTTAAATCGCACAACCGCTACAGAGCAAGACGATGTAGGTAATTGAATACCAGTATTCGTATTCCTTAGAAGCGGAAACAGGTAATAACACAGATTGCAACTTAGCCAATGATAAACAAGATGATTGCGAACAATAAACAATTCCATCTTGACCAGTTGTCTTGAGACTGGTCACGTACGTTCAAATTGTTTAGAGGAAATTAAAACGTAAGTATTTATCTGAATTATTTGAGTTTACTACAATATGTGCAAGTAGTTCTCAACAACAGCAAAATAATATGTACAGATTGATTTAAGTTCGGTAGTTTTGTGTAATCAATACCGTGCATGCAACAATAAATAAATAACACAAAACAATAAACACACACTTATACCCCAGCAGTAGGTTATCCTGTGTCGTAGGTGGCATGGACGACACATATAACACATCACAATAACACCCATGACCCGAGTACAAATATTTATCTGTCACATAAATATCTGCCCCGGCCGGGAATCGAACCAGGACCCCTCGCTTTGCAGGCAGGGTCGCTACCAACTAGGCTACAGAATCGTCAAACAAACATAGCTAAAGTATGTAATAACAGTACAGCATAAAGTAAAAGACATAATAAAGTAACTTACGTGTGTAGTTTATTTTAATACTAAGTTTAGTTACTACATTAAATGTGAGCAAATTAAAATCAATGAGTGGTGATCATGTTGATAACGATAATGTATTAAATTCCATAACAAGATGATACCTTAAAATCAAGTTCCATAAAATGCCTTCAATATCAATCCCATCCCAAGGCCCGACTTCAATCACCTATTAGCCTATAGAACAAAAGCCCGTCAATTATGAAGGCTATATTACGCCCTTCAAAACAGACTGTAAAAAACGAAACAAGACAGAACCTCTTTAACAAACGACAACTGTCAAGTGTGAGCGTGGGCGGGAAGGAGACGGCGTTATCTCTTTGTACTCTATCTGCGCACCGCTGAGGCGTAAAGAGGCCGAATAATTATGAATATCTACAGGTGGACAACAAGGTTTGAACGGATGAGGGAATTTACGGGATAGGTTTAAGGGTAATTAATTGGACTAGAAATACCAGTCTTCAGTACCAGTATATTCTTTTAACCGCTTTTTTGTAACCTCTACGATACTAAGATTTAGATGGATTGATATTAACTAATGACGAAATAAAGCGACGGAACAGCTAAGCTAATAATAATGGCTTATAAATATTAGTGTTAGCAAAAATACTGCGACTCCTGCTTTCTACAAATGAGTATGTATGAATCACATCTCTTTGGGACTCTTACCGCGTTTTCTTCAACGACAACTTTAGAAGAGAATTTGTGTTAGCAATGGCGTAGTGACTTGTAAACTCTTGTTATGGATGGATGTAATTTTATTTATTTACATCAGGTTACGAATCTCATAACATAATATATACCTTACAGATCAACATACATATATCAATATAAACTTATAACTAAAGATCACTTATTCCCGGCTAAGTGAGGCGTGGATGTGGTGACCTACGGTGGTCGTCGACGTCCATAGAACTTGCGGGGTAATGGATGGATGGATTGGATAGATATTGGACGCTTAAAAGGAAAAATTGACTAGGCGACATTGACCTAATTTCATAGGAAAGTTGCCACAATATAGATGATAATATAAGGATTCCAAAACAGTAAGAATTACGTCGGTAGGAGGATTACAAAAAAATATACGAATTTATTTATAAAAATTCCAACTTTAAACTGCTCTCCTGTAAAGTTATCTCAATGTCGCTTAGTTAATTTTTCCTTTCAAGCGTCGATATGTTTTATTTTATTTTAAAGTTTAACTAAGGCTTTGTAAGACAATAATACCTTCATAACTCTGCCATAACTTGACCTTCCAACACATACCTACTTATTAAATTCCAAAGATACATTCTGTATTTTACGCACGAATACTTATTATGTAAACCTATGAACTCCTATTAGAAAATTAGTACCTCTCTTTCACCTCTAATTAACATGTGTTATAGAAACTTTAATTATTCAATATGTCGTTAATTAAAAATCAATGCTCTGCGAGTTTTATGCCGCGGTTCAAATAAAGTAATAAACAAAACGAAGAATTATGGTGTCGATCTATTGATGAGTTTCGTGGCTATAAATCTTGAATGATATTATAAAATGACGACTTGAAAATCAAAACTTTGCGTGCATAAATATATCGATACAATAATCACATAAAATATTATTTTGAATCTGAAAAAGAAAATAAACAAAGAATTTATTTTAATTGTTCTCAGATTAAAATGTGGTATTAAGGTAGCCGCGCCAATACGGGTAAATTTTTGTTTGTTTCCCTTTTAATGTCTCAAACATTAAAGCGATGCAATTAATATACGTATTGTAACAAGAGCATTGACAAAGAAAGAAAAAAAGAGAGTAAGAAAACATTTGTTCCACCAGGTTACTTATACTTTACCTACAAATAGAGTACTTTCCATTAAATTACAAAAATTTCCAAAACATTTTTTTTTTTACTTAAAATAAGTTAATGCTTGACCACAATCCCACCTGATGGTAAGTGGAGATGTGGTCCAAGGTGGTGAGCGCACTAACTTAATAGAAGCCTATTCACTCTTTTTTTGAAGTCATCCACGTCATAGGTGGGCAGGAACGCAGATGCAGGCAAACTGTTCCAATCCTTAGCGGTGCGCATAATGAATGACGATGCAAACCGCGAAGTCCGTACCGGCGGGATATCAACAACGTAAGGGTGGATACCCGCCGTGCGTCGTGTCGTTCGATGTTGGAACGGGGAAGGGGGAATCAATTCAAATAATTCAAAATAACATTAAATTACAAAATTCGGAAATGATACTTCTGGTTTCCCAAGTTTAACTCAAGCGAAGTCCAGAACTTGCATAATTCAAAAGGCTATCCGGAGGCTGACGCTTCGACGTAAGCTATCACTCCTTGTAAACACAGTTATTAAACTGTAAATATTAACTGCAGCTCCTCAGCGCTCGTATAATGCCTTCGTAGGCGATTTAAAAGGTTATGTAAGAGGTCGTTTTATTGCCGTTCATAACAGCTTGACCATGTTTGGTGTTAGTTATCTAATCGTCTGCCCACAGGTGTAACAATGGATTGGCTAATTTTGATTAGTATGATAATAGGTGTATTGGAAAGCGTGAGATTTCGTTAGCAAGGCTGTTGATGCTATTAGATGTATTCTGTGCTATTAGTCATGTTGGTATATAATTAAGGAATTATTTTATTTTATGACAAACAGTGAAGGCTCCTGGTTCCGTTCATAATTCATTTAAAAATAAATAAATAACGCTTCACACTCATAGCCCCACACTAGGATTCCCTGTGTCGTGGGTGCCATGGACAACACACAAAGATAAGGACATTCACACCCAGACCGAGAACAGAAATTCAAACTCATAATTCAAATTTCCGCCTCGCTGGGAATCGAACCCAGGACCCTTGGCGCGGCGATCCGGCATGGTAACCATTGCGCCACACGGGTCGTCATTATATCAAAAGCATCAACTATTGCAAGGTTAGAAGGAAATAGAGGATCTTATCTGATTCTCTACTGTAAATGAAACACGTGAAAACATTTTGCTGTTAATAATTATAGATGGAAAATTGGAGCTTGCCAACTAAAATATAAAGTAGTAGTGAATAGTCGATAGTAAGACAAAAATGTCGGGTCATAGTTATGTAAAGCAGAAAATTTGGGGTTATCAATTTATATTGCAATCTTCAATACATATTCTCATATCATATATCAAACATTTATCGGTTACATCAATATAATTCCGGAATTAAACCTAGAACATCGATCGGCGGAAATTATAGGGTCGTACAAGTAAAGTCTTAGTAATAAAATAAATGTGAAAGTTTGTGAGAATGTATGGATATTTATTACTCTTTTACGCATGAACTACTAAACGGATTTTCATGAAAAGGACACAGGTTGAGTATGATCTGGAATAGAACACAGGGTACTTATTATCCCAGAAAACTGTACGCGGCTTTGCCATAGTCAGAGTGCTAGTAACAAATAAAGTATAGTTTAAAACCATGAGCAAGCGCCGGCGGCCGCGGCCGTGGGAAACAATGGCTCAATCATAGTAATGCGCACACCTGTCCACTCATCATTACACTGATGTGATACATCTCTACTAGTGGTTCACGACTTTGGGACGGTGAGTTATTTATCAATGACTTTTTTCGAACCTGACAAATTCCATGAAATCATGTTTAAGACTCAACAGTTGTTTTACTTAAATTATGCTTTATGACATTATGCCTGTACTAATTTTCTAACAGAGCCCGTTCTGAATGTGTGAGAATAAGTTTTGAGTTTAAGAATGTGTGATGAAAAACCCGTTGAGTAAATGAGCACATAAAAGATGGCATTAATTATTTTTGAGTTGATTTTATTACCACATCCTAATGAATACTGCAGTAGTGTCCTAACACTAACATAGTTTTTATGTTAAATCTAAAGCTGTTTAAAAATACATCGTTTATTAAACTATATTAGGTACACTTTTAGTATCACAACTGCGTACTTATTTATTAACAGAGTTTTCACAGTATAATACACGAATTAAATACATAACTACATATTAACGTGAACACAATACTTACTAGAAATCAATCCATACCCAGAGAATTTACCCTTTTAATAGTCACATTGAAATTTAAAGTTACCTAAATTGACCGTAGCATCTAAATCATTCGAAAAATCGTTTTTTTTTTTTTTTTTATAGCCTGAAGGGCAGACGAAAAAGCAGACGGGCCACCTGATGGTAAGTGGTTACCGTCGCCTATGGACATGAGCAATACCAGAGGAATCGCCTATGCAACGCCGGCCCTGAAGGAGAACTCTTTTTACACCCTTTTTGAAGAGCCCCATGTCATAGCGCTCCGGGAATACCTCGGAAGGAAGCTCATTCCACAGTTTGCACGTACGTGGCAAAAAAGTTCGTGCGAATCGGACTGTAGTGGTACTCCACGACTCCAATCGATGTGGATGGAATTTCAATCCTCGGCGAGTGGTGCGATGATGGAAAAGAGACGTAGGCATCAAATCGAACAATTCCTCGGAGCACTCACCGTTGTAAAGTCGGTAGAACACGCAGAGAGAACCGATGTCTCTTCTGAAACTCAGGTGTTCTAACCTGTGAGTGACTCGTGGGTCGTTGACAACTTGGACCGCGCGCTTCTGTATGGCGTCAAATGGGTTAAGCTGGTATTGTGGCGCCCCTGCCCAGAGATGCGAGCAGTACTCCATGTGGGGCCTGACTTGAGCTTTATAGAGCATAAGCAGGTGCCTCGCAGTGAAGTACTGCTTAGCCCGGTTCAGGACACCAAGCTTCTTGGAGGCCAGCTTAGCCTTGGCCTCTAAATGACGCCGTTACTGTACGTCACTCGAGATGTCAACTCCCAGAATCCCAACACTATTACTCACGGTGAGCGCGGTACCCTGGAATTGAGGCGCTATGACAAATGGGGTTTTTTTAGCGGTAAACGCGCAAACTTGTGTCTTCGCGGGGTTGAACTCGACTAGATTGAGTCGACCCCATTCCGAGACTTGCTCCAGAGAGTTCTCGACTTCAGACACAAGTTTCATTCTGCTATCTGCCATTTGCAACTGAGAGGCATTGGCGGGGGCTGTGTAGTAGGCATCCCCTGTACTATCATCTGCATAGCAATGGATGCCACTCGTATGCTGCAGCATGTCATTGATATGCAGAATGAATAGCGTAGGAGATAACACAGACCCTTGGGGAACGCCAGCATTTATAGGTTTCATATCTGAGCAACAACCGTCAACTACGACCTTGATATGTCGCTCAGATAGAAAGCTGGCAACCCAATTGCATAACCTCTCAGGGAGACCGTAAGATGGTAACTTCGTGAGAAGGCCCCTGTGCCAGACCCGGTCGAAGGCCTTAGCGATATCTAGGCTTACTGCCAGAGCTTCCCCGTTGCGATCAAGAGCCTGAGCCCACCGGTGTGTGAGGTAAACTAGGAGATCACCAGCTGAGCGACCATGACGAAAACCGTATTGTCGAAAAATCGTTCTTAATCATGAGACCAATCGAGTTCCCGTAGTAACTCATCAACGTCAAACATGATATCAGAAGTGCTGTCGGGTGATACACGATCGGACTTTAAGTGAAAAAAAAACAATAGTCATCGGATTGAGGTGATGATGAATCGTCCGTCGAAACACGAGTTTCAACGTCTTCATGTTTTTCTAATGTCCGTATGTATTGTTCAAAGTTTTTGTCATCCGCAGATTTGAAGGATAATGACGGAATTTTTGTATACTATCGAACAACTCAGCATTTTTACTTTCGGTTATTTAAAATCTAATTACGTTTAATTGACTCCATATTGGTATTAGAAAAAAAGGTATTGTTATGGTTCGTCTAATAGACCTAAGTAATTTTTTTGCCTATCTCCGCTTTTCTGTAATAGACAGCCGACCAACGCCGCTGCGTTGCCAGCATAAAAAGAAGCTGGGGACTTAACTGCGTATTTAAGACTTATTCCCATTACATTCATTTAACTGGTCCATCTAATATAATAAAAACAAATAAGGGCATAAATCCAAACATCCGTTTTCATGATAATTACTTCAAAATAAATTTTGAGGTTAAAAATGTTAATCCATTTGTAGCAAATTGTTTTCTTTTCAATAGGGAGTTATAAGTATTATTCTCAGTCAGAATACAGTATACTATCCCTCGTGGTCCTACTAATAGGACATAGTATATTAATATCCTTGTAATAGGACCATGACAAAACATCCATTAATACTTATGACGATGCATTAATTGATATCTTTGTTTTTACTTATCCAACACGTACTTATTATGTCTTCTGTGACGTAACTACATCATTAAAATAATTATGTATTCTATTGTATTGTAACTACATATGTATAAATATTCATGCATTTAACGCTACTGCATATATAATAAATAAATATTTCCCGCAGACGATGTCTATAAATTAAAAACGCAGTAGTAATACTGGTTTTCAGGACTAAGATGAAATGCCTTGTTATTAGTAAGAGTTTGCAATCCGCAGGTTCTTTAACCATAAAAATAACAGGTTTTGTGATAATCCCGCGTAATAGCAACCTTCTGTGAATTTAATTTATTATGGTTATTGTTCATAATAATCGTCGACTCTAAAGTGAAATGATTTATTATTTTAATTCGTGAGGCCTATTATTTACAGTTAGCATTACCTTAACATTACCTTAAAATCAATTAATTTATTTTAATTTAGGACGTACCTATTTATTACTCCACATTATTAACTACTTAACATTAATTATTTCACATGGAAACCTAAATTCAACAATGCTATTGAATTTCGAAGTAATTTATTTATAGTAGATGTGTAAAAAAACATATTTATCCCTATATATATGTGCATAAAAGGCAAAAGTGATTGACTGATGTATCAACGCACAGGCCAAACCCTTAGGGCTAGAAACTTAAAATTTCGCATACATATTCCTCATAACGTAGACATCCACAAAAGAATATATATATTTTTTTTAATTCAGCCCCCAAGGGGGTGAAATAGGGGATACATATAATAAGCATAATTTCCGCGTCCGCTGCGGGCAACAGCTAGTTTAAAATAATTTACCGTCTTTAATTCATACGACCAACAAAGCTCAGTCTACACACCATAAAACGCAAACGTTAACAACAATTTTAACACGTGCAAAATTCCCAATTACCAAGAAAAATGAAACCTTGCTGCCCTCTCTGACTTTGCCTCTAATAGCCTTTCACTACATAACTTGCCAGCCAATTTCTAACGTATCCCATTTGTTTTACAAGACTCAAGACTATCTTTCATATCCGTAGGAAATTATACAGGAATAAGGAGTCCATCCATCCATCTATTATACTATTGTGTATTAATTGTTGCACGGACGCCCTACTGGGAGTAAATAAAACGTCAGTCATACGGTTGTCAGTGATGAACGTTCGCGTCGACGTGTGCAATGTGCGTGAGACTTTGTGTGTGATATATTGTATATATATACCGTTAACGTGGTATATTGTGTTGTGATAGGTTATATGGTTGATGTGTTTGTGATAGCGGCTGTAGTCTAAGGGTCTATCTATAAAGCGCTTGGATTGGACTTTGCTCAGCCGGTCTATTATGAACTCTTAATTCCTGCCAGGTTCCAGTGTAAAAGACTTTGTGTTACGAAAACGGTCACTTGATACTTTTTTAGCCAATCCTACGTCGTTTAAAGCCCGAAATGAATTGCCTGTAACATGAATGGTTTTATAAAAGTTCATAATAGGGCCTCAGATAACAGATTAAATGAAATACTAGATGACTGACGCTTTGTTGTTACAAAAAAATTAAAACGTTTATAAAATGGTTTATGTTAAGATTGATTTAGGATGATTATTTTTGTTCGGATAAGTCTGAAGAAAGCTTAAGTAGAACTCTTTGTATACGTAGATATCCCAACCCATTTATCTGTCATAAATATCTGCTGCACCGGATCTGAACCCAGGACTCTTTAATTCCTAGGTCAGGTTAGCGTCAACGGTGTTACGTAGTTACGTAGTCATATTCTCTATGAAATAGATATAGATAGCGTAAGAGCGCAAACTATCATGTCCTATCTCCCTAAGACTCAGACAATTTCTTTATTGGTGAAAAATTTTATTAAATAGCTACTTTACTTTACTATTTAAGTTACTAGTTAGTTAGTATATGAGGAGAAATCCAAAGCTGTCCACAATGTATCAACAACTTTCACAAGCTAAGCTATGTTATAGAAACCAGTGAAGTTGCCTGCAATTATTCAGAAAAGATACATTATTGATAAGTAAAGATAAACATAGAACAGTATTTTCCTCATTGTTCTTCATACAATGGGCCATTATAATCTAATACAGCGAATTCAATATAAGTAGGTACGTTCGTATCATAAATACGTAAAATCCTTATTTATGGAGTCACGAACGATGAGCAAATCGCCAGTCCTAAACACTCCTTTACACATATGGTGTGTTTGGTGAGAATCGTATGAGTTTGTATGCGTTGCACTTTTTAAATGTCGCTATTCGTATTTTATTGGTCTTCACAAACGTCAGGCTAAATCAACAGTGAAGGTGAAAAATGTTGGAATAAAAGGAAAAGTCACGACGTGTTTTGATTCAATAATTTTTCTTAATAGACGTGAAAACTCTGATTCACTCTGAAAGCACTGATTTTGAAAGACTAATTCCGAGAAATGTAGTATACAGTTGTATCTACTCGTATATACAGAATGTTGAATTGTATATACAGTTACACAAATTATTATAAAAACATATACTTAAATATTAAATAAATAAAGTACTATGCGATAAAAATATACGAAACCAGCTGTTCTCAATGGTGAATTTCTCTATTAAGTAATTAAAAATATTTCCTTTTTAGGGTTCCGAAGTAAAATCGGAACCCTTATACTTTCGTCACGTCCGTCCGTCCGTACGAAGCAAAACGCCGCGACCCTTAGTGCTAGAAAGCTGTAATTTGGCATGGATATTTATGAAAACTCCAAAATTGTTGAAATAAATCTTGAAAAATATTGAAAAATATTTTATTTCAGGTAAAAGAAGTAATGTGAGGATGAAATTGTTTCTAGAATACCAAAAAATCCGTTCCTTAATGATGTCTCCTATTCATAAACTACCTCATTGCCTTTCATCATTGACACGTCATTTGGTTCTCCAGATTTCATGATTAATAAGTTAGATCCCTTCGCTTTTATGCATAGATAAATGACAAACAAATGACTGCATTTATCTATACAAATACGATATATCGCAACCTGATCTCAGAACGTACTTAAATTGTAATTGTGTTTTTGTCCAAGAAGCCAACGATATGGCCAAGTGCCATTTACAATACATAGAAAAGCCTACAAGCGGTCAACTAAGTTGCGGTGTCATAATCGAATTTAAATTCACACGAATGCGTTCCGAAGAACTTCGGACAATCTCCGTTACAAAACCTCTTGCTAGTGATAATCCACCGGCCACTTGTTACTAGAGTGTCTCTATTGGCGCATTTTATTAGGATACTAGGAAATCGCCCCCACTTCGCTTCGGGAAAAATAGTAAAAAAAATATAGCATATGCCACCCGGGGATATTGTAGCTTCCCAACAGTGAAAGAATTTTTTAAATCGGTTCGGTAGTTTCGGAGCCTATTCAATTCAAAACAAACAATCAAATCTTTCCTTTTAAAGATAATAATATTAGTATAGAAATATCGATAACTATCTTTGTTACTAGATATGACATGAGAAGCCTTTAGCAGCATTTAAGAACCATAGGTAATTAATTTCTTTGTCTAATGCAATAAATACATTTATGCGTCGGTGTTCAAACTTTTATTAAATAGCTTGAAAATTTTTGCTGTATTTTTTAGGTGCAATGCTTATGTATTATGCCGAACTGCTATTCGACGGTTCTTGGGTTCGATTCCTCGCGAGGCATATTTGAATATGGATTTTAAACTCTTACTGTTTAAGTGTGTGTTCTTGTTTTTTACAGTTGAATTTTGACAATAGATTGAGTCCCTAGTATAATAATAACATTATTATCTTAGAACAAGTCTCGTGAACCCATACACTCATGGCATCCCTACTCGTTACTCGCTCCAACACATTAGAAACGTCTGTATCGTAATTCTAATAAGGCCATTAGCGAACTGCGGATGTACGAAGCCAATAAAGCAGTTTGATGCGGCATTAATATTGTGGAAGACATCTCGCGAAGGAACAGGTTGGCCGGTCACTAAACGTTTCGTATTAGCGATTTTTGAAGTTTGCGTAAGGTAACCGATGAAGTCTGTCTATAATGTAGTAAGGATTTCTTTATATTAACAGAAAATTTTAAACAGTAAATATTAATCTATAATACTAATATTATAAAGAAGAAAGATTTGATTGTTTGTTTGCATTGAATAGGCTCCGAAACTACCGAACCAATTTGAAAAATTCTTTCACTGTTGGGAAGCTACACTCTCCCCGATTGACATAGGCTATATTATATATATATTTAACTAATTTTTCCTTTAAAGATTTTGAAACATTCAAACCGATGTGCCCCAAATTAGTTTCATTTGAAAGGCAATAATGCGAAGATGGTTTGAGACCATTAAAACAATGCATTAAGTATATTTATTTTTTAGCGTAGTAGCACACGCTGGGTCTCCACTAGTAGTAAATATGATACAGACGGCTTATTTAATTGAAATTTATTTAATATGAATACTTAAATAAATACAAAAATAAAGTTTCTATTTAAATTTCATTTTAAAATCTTCTGTTACCCAATAGGGTAACCTTTATAATTATAATACTTTCTGTTTGGTCAACAACACATCGGAGATGTCTTTGCTGTTACTAATGTACAGTCAGCAAAAGATTTAAATATGTAAGCCATGATACAGAAACGTTGAGTAATTTTCCATGTTAAATGCTACCATATAAGTAAGGTATGATTTAACAATGATAACAAACATTTTAAAATACGGAACGTTTTTGTACTATGCCCTACAAATCTAACTACTCCTTTTTTGCTAACTGTACAGAGCTTCAGTGACATACCAACAGGTGGCACTTATGCTCGTTTATCAGCCACTTTCAGTAAAAAAACAAAACGTGTATCTTATTAAAAAAGACCCAATTAAATTAACGTAAAAGAAACTTGCAACATCTTATCTCGCACGAAACAATGAATTCCTTAGAAAATACTTTTATTTGTATTCATATCTGATACCGATACCTGATACAATAATTAAAATATATTTTTCATTGCTATTTTTTTATATTAACTGTACCTACAGAAGCTGTTAATACGTGTATTAAAGTTGACATTTTAAATTTGAGTAAATTTTACTTAGTTTCCGAGTTTATAATAATACGTCTGTTAACATTTACATTTGTTCTCGCAAATGCAACTTCGGATGCGATTTACACTGATTGTATTCAAATAGGTCCGTCCAAACAGTCAAAATTCAAAAGTCTTCTTTAAAGGAAACGAAGGAATAGGTTTCCGGAGCGAAATAACTCCTAATCCAACTACTAATATGATATCGTAACTTTATTATCAAACGTGTTGTCATACATCACTAAACTGTGATAATAATACCGGAAAACGGATTAGGGGTGCCTAATCCGTAGTAGAGTGTCAAATGTCGGATTTTCTAAATGGGTTCCGGTTTTTAAGCCTTAAGTTACTGTTGGCTTCCGATTGCTCAACTTTATTTGACTGTGGTAATTAGCTAGGAAATACTTTTGTTAATAGCTATAGTGATTGGCGTTCTATCCGCGGCTTTGCAGGATTTTCAGGGATAATATTATCCTATCTTATTCCAAACCATGGTCTCCCTGTGTGTTAAATTTCATGAAAATCTATTTCACCTAAAAATACATATTATAATTACATGTGTGCAATATGTGAATTGTATTTGTGTTTTTAATCTTGAAGATAACTATAAAATGTAGATTTCAATACATAGTTTTCCTTTGAAGAATTAATACAATAAAATTATGTCAGCATAAAAGGTTACTAGTTAAAAAACGTCCACAAACAGACAGATCCTAAACAGTTCAGTGTTGCAAAACAATAATCAATATTCTAAGCTCCATCTCGCTTCAAGTTTTTGTCCCGCTCCCCCATACGTCAGCGTTTTGCTGCCAGTGTGGACGCAGCCTTTTATGGAACTGACGAGGAACATCTAAAAAGTGGAACTCTTACTCCGTTAGGATGCGTTTACAGTGCTAGGGTATTAAAGAATTATCGTTAGAGGAGATTAGTCGTGTCTGTGATCAAAACACTTAAGTAGTGTTAAGGTCGATTCATACAGGAAATTTTGGAAACATCGTTTCATAGAAAATGTAAACGATAGCGCATACGCTACGTAGGCACGTAAGGAACGGGAACGGAGCACGCACGTATATTTATGTCCCCTCCACGTCCCGTCCACGTCCCGTCCAAGTCCCGTCTACGTCCCGTACACGTCCCGTCCCCGTCCCGTTCACGTTACGTATGCAGCGACCTTTAGAAGTATAGTTCAATAGTTTTTTATATCATATAAATTAATGCTTGACTACAATCAATCACTACAATTACTATATGCTTTTGCTATATGCTTTATGTATAAAACATAAAGTATACAGTTATACTTTTAGTATTGTATGGTTCATCGCTAATCTCAATGTAAGAGTGACATCCGCAGTTACTTAAGTCTACCACTAACCCTTTCGATAATGAAAAATATAATTAAGCTATGTTAAGTTAAATCTAAGTATTGACTATTTAAGGGAAGAAATACAACAATAAAAATACGATACAAAATAGGATACAGGAACAATACAATACCTACTTGTAATAAGGTAACTTACCATTAAATGTTGTTCTCCTGGATTAAGGCAAAGTACAAATTAAATACTAATGTTAAAAAAATATTTCCAAGAACAAAACCATTGTAAGCACAGCCTTACAATCACAATTGTAAACTCGTACATAACAACGGTTGATTCCTACTTTTCCCTGATTGGTACTGGAATGAAATAAGTATGGACAGTTAATCAACATAGAATTTTATCGTAACGAAAATAACATTTTCCATATAAATCTATAATATAAAACGGAGATAGAGTACGTCAGATATTTTTGTTATTTCATGTCGGGATTCATGGAGGATTTCTTATCGATAAAGAGTCCAAAACAATACTTATACCCGGGACTATTCATTCTAAGAATTTCTTTAACCTTTTAACTCTTATCTCGCTCTTTAACATAATTAAACCTTTTAAGGAATTTCTTTCTCTCAGCATAGCTCAAAATCATATAATAACCTTAAATTTAAAAAATCCCCGACAATTTTATTTACACTAAACAAAGCTACGAACACTTTCGATTAAGCCACCTTTCACACAAAAAAACTAGATCAAAATTGGTTCATCCGTTTGGGAGCTACGATGCCACAGACAGAGATTCTACGGAGGTTAGAACTGTTATAAGTGCTAGAAGCCGAAAACTACAGAATCAATTTATTGTTTATTGTTAACTGTAACAGTCAAGAAAAAAAAACCGGGCAAGGGTCGGCCAAGCGCAATGTAAGGTTCCTAAGTAGTTTTATCGACTATTAGTCATTAACTAATAGTCATTAATAAACATTAATTAGTCAGTAACATAGCCGTAATAGTTTTCCTTGTATATTCATAATATTTTATAATGTTTTGAGAATTTTTTCACTTGTCCAACTCTAACTTTTTAGCCAGTAGAGGGGAACACTTGACTTACCAAAATTAGCACTTTAAAGCCAAATATTTCGCTAACGGGCCCTTAATTCCAAAAATCTAAAAAGACCCATGATATATTTGGAAGACTTTTCCAACGATACCTCACACTATTATAGGGTACGGGACGAATAAAAAATTCATCCTCACGATACCTATAGGGACGGCACCCCTTAAAAAATGATTTTATTTATTTGTTTATTTATGTACACACAACGGAAATATTTATGTACAAAGGTACTGCTTTTTTCTATATTTTATTCTACGATTCTGGAGTTTTATAATATTATTCATTCCTAATTACAGCTTTCTAGCAATAAGGGTCTCGGCACTTTACGTCGGATAGCCGGACGGACAGAGGACAGACGGAAGGACAGACATGACGAAATTATAAGGGTTCCGATTTTACTTCGGAACCCTAAAAAAAATCAAAAAGATATAGATTAATATTATATTATGATAGGTATCCAAATAAAATATCATTATCTATGATTGTCATTCAAATAAAAACATGTTTCTCTTGATTATTACAGAGTGATAAAATATTTGCAACTGTGGAAATTATTTACACCACAATCCACACCTAAACCCATTCAAATCTGACCGTAAAATACATTCCTAGTATTAGTAACATAACGTATGCATTACTAATGCTAGCAAACCGTAGTGCAATCAGCGATTCCATATAGATTTCTGTGTTGGGCAATAAAGAAGTCTCATTTGGACCTAAATTATCGCCGTGTTCAATACCATTCGTATTGTTACTTAGCTCTCAGCCTGCTTGCATAACAAGCTATATCTTTGTGAGATCTAGTATAAACGGACATAAATTATATTATAGTGGTTATTGTTGATTTTGCTAGGATTCATATTGTCTAGGTACCTAATATTGTTATGCTTAGGAATGAAGGAAATGGTTTTAAGTTTAAAATTCCACTTTATTCAAGTTATAGGTATCTTTTTGCTATTGCTTTTTGCTTCTTATAACGTTACCTACGTTGTGTAATACGTTTTAATATATTAAGAACTGATATTTTTAGGAGTAATATATCATGAACTATTTTTATTTTAATTATTATGTTTTGTACAAACCTTACGAAAGGTTTAAATGACTTTCAATGTACATTTGAATTATCTACGGACGAACCTAAAAAAAAGACAGAGAAATCTTGTAACATAAAAAGGTGAATAGTTATAAGTATCTTAAGTTACTGGTTCTAACAGCAAATTGAGCAAAGTTAAGGTAACTTGAGTAAGTTCCCCCCCGGGGGTTGCTCGCCTTGTCGTGGCGGGGGGGCTTAGTAACCGTGGACTGGTCACCCACGGTGAACCAAGAGGCAACCAGGGCCGGCCTGTTTGGGCTGCCGGCTGGCCCGAGGAGGGCGCTCCCAGCGGGCTGAACAAGTCCGCTGCGGATGCGCTTGGAGGTGGGACCGTGGAAGATAGGGTGCACCGTTCTCCCTATCTTCTGCGGCCGTGGAGGGATCGCAGGGGGAGAGGCGTGTTGGTATTACGGTGCGCCACTCTCCCTACCCCCTGCGAGCTGGCGGGGCCGTTCCGCCGAAACGGCATTGGTGGGGCCGCAGAGGAAGAGGCATGTCGGTATTACGGTGCGCCGCTTGCCCTATCCTCTGCGGCCGAGGCGTGGTCGGTGGAGGAACCACAGACCTGATCCTCCACCGGGTACCAGTCATCTGGTATCCATGGCCTCCTAGTAGCAGACTCAGGGGGAGTTTGCTACAGTACTGGTGGAGGCCGAGGAGGGAGGCGCACCCTACCATCTGGTGCGCCCATCGTGGAGGGCCTTCGGGCTTTCGCGATGGAGCCGCTTGTGGGCGGCTGCCGCTGGCGGGGTCGCGGATGTGTGCGAAAGCGTTCCCGTGACCCCGTCACAAGGCGGCGAGGCGGAAGATGGGGGGGTTTTTAGTGGGTATACCGTGGGTCTCATTAGCCTATACGGGAGTCCCACATAACCACTCGGGTACCCCCTGCGCCCGAGTGGTATGCGTAATGCATTTTCCCCCCCGAAAAAAAAAAAAAAAAAAAAAAAAAAAAAAAAAAAAAAAAAAAAAAAAAAAAAAAAAAAAAAAAAAAAAAAAACTTGAGTAAGTTATTTTAATGCTAATGGTAAAGTTAGGTGCGATTACTAGTCAAGCGTGTACCCGTGATAGTGTCACAGACATAGCGTGACTTTACATTGAAATTCATGACATCTGTATCGGATTAAGCTACTAAGCTTTCTGACTTAACGCAGTGCGTGGGGATAAGCGATAAGCTAGTTATCACTGATTGCTTGCTGGGCATCGCAAGTACACCCGGTTGTTAAATGATCATGTTCGATCATCTTCTGATGGTCTTAAAGATCATTAAAAAAAAGAGCACAGTTTTATTTTTTCAAAGTATAAAAAATTAATTTAATTTCAATTAAAATAAATGTATATAACTAGGTCCCTGCGGTGAAGTACCTAAGATGCTGCGGCAGCATCTTTTTTTTAATTTAAAGTATTTATTTAATTTTAAAGTAATTTTAAGAGTTAATATTTCGTATCAATATTAAAATTTGTACGTTATGAAAATGTCGCGTTTTGTGCAAACGACATAAAATAACCAAAATTAGTTGAAGCAAATATCTAATACACAATCGTAGTTACTCTGTCACAGGTTTTAATTTGCGAGATCATTATTATAATTATAATATTGTTTAGTGTTCTAAGCGTTATATCTAAGCAGGGTGGCATAGAAAGAGTTTGGTTTCAAGACTTTCAAGTCGTTACTTTATCCTACTAATATTATATGATTGTTAGTATTTGTATATTGTCATCTATTTATCCTCTAACTATAGCACAAGAGCCTTAATCCGAGTTTAAGTGGTGACATGAATTCACACGTCAGATAAATAAAGACTTGATCGCGTGTACATGCGTAGTACTTGCGACTGGTCTAGGTATCATATTTTAATACTTAGGTTTTAAGTAAGTTGATATTATAAAATTTGCACGGTCGTAGTAGGTACATTGTTATATATTTTGTGAAGAAATAAAATCTCACACTCGTAAGTCACAACTACAATTACCTTCATTAAATGCCTACATTTGTCAAACTCTTCAAAAATCTTTGGTTCTTAGTAAGAAAAATCTGTCAAATACTTACATGATGCAGCACTGATGTAATGTTCTGTTTGAAGAAATTTCTTTTTAATAAAATAATTTTTAATAATTAATTGAGCTTGATTTTGGTTATTGCATGTGATTACTACTTATCCATTTGGCGGCGTGCCTCAATTCTAACTTGATTAATTAGATATCACTAAATAAGTTCCATCCGAATTGATTTTATTTATTTAATTTCAAAATCATACAGAATAATAATGAATTGTTTAGCACTATAGTGCACAATTCTTGCGATCTAGTTTCTTTATGCAGCAGACTTTTCTAATCATTGATTATTATAAGAACGTCTTTATAAAACACTAGCAAATCGACCTCGCTTCGCTTCTGGAAAAATAGTAAAAAAAATATAATATAGCCTATGTCACCCGGGGATAGTGTAGGTTCCCAACAGTGAAATAATTTTTCAAATCGATTCGGTAGTTTCAGAGCCTGTTCAAAGCAAACAAACAATCAAATCTTTCCTCTTTATAATATTAGTATACGAGTACATAATATTATTCTTACTTATTGCATTGTCACTAAAATACAATATGAAATATGGTACGCGCAGGCGTACAATTAGTACGTCGCGTCGTCTGCTAAGAAACATAGTAAGTCATAAAAGTAGTAAGTAGAGGTTAGCGACCATTCACATGCGTTGGAAACAGGTGAGGATTACAAAAACATATTAATTACTTGTGCATATGAGATAAACCAGCGATGCTCAAGCTTTTATATGAATTTAATTTTATTTCTATTATTTTATTAGTTGACAGGTTTATTGTAAAACCCAGACAAATAAAAATAATTAAGATTAAAATTAATATTGCCTTACTATATTTTTATGATTAAAATTAATATTTATAATAATAAAAATTATAATATTAATTTTTATAGGATTTAGTAACGCGATACATGATAAAATTTTAATATTCATGGTATTGAATTTCTTGCAGAATTAAGCATGACGTCCAACCTAATAATAATGGGATTTTAGCAAAAGAGTCAGTTAAAATTAATAGATACGATGTGAGAAAGCCATGTCATAAATTTAAATCTGGTCATAAAATGTTAATTCTTCATTTTAATAATATGTATCGGTTTTAAACATGTTTGGCTGAGCTTTAAAACTATGTACTTTATATTGTCAAATAAAACCGATTAAATTACTAATAATTTAAATGTATTCTCACAAACACGGATATGTCTTGCTAGCCCGATATATACATATATTACCCGCAGTATATATACAGACAAAATATAGATACATTTACATTAACTATTAATAGTATTAATCGTGTTTTTCTGTTTGGCCTAATGGTTAGCTGGCAGAGAATGCAATAGCATTAAGCTGGTCATTTGTTCTTCAATATTTTACAATGCAATACAATACAAATACTCTTTATTTGTACACCAGAAACAAATACATAGCAATAAAACAAGGTACGGTATACAAAAGGCGACCTTATCGCTAAAGCAGCGATTTTATATTGTAATACATCAAGTGTACATAAATAAATAAATAATAGCGCAGTAGCAATTATAGAACGCATTAAGCTATAGCAATAGATTTAACTGCTGCATTTATTTTTGTACAAAAATACAATACAAACAAAATACAAAGAAGTAATGAATTACAATGAAGTTTTTATACTAATGGCAGCCTTAGACATAATACAGGAAGAAAATAACAATATAATGATATGTAGCGTATACAAGTAGTTATTAAGTAGTAATTCACGATCCATTTTTTAAATCCGATCAGAACAAATATGATTCTAATACGTATTTGGTATACGCAAAAAGGGCTTAGAATATAACATATACTTATATGATTTTGAAGCATTGGTTGAGAAGCTTTGGCGGTTGTTTTATTTCAATAGTTTAAGACAATACAACATTACAACTCTGCCTACGCGACACGTACGTAAATTCTATGCTCATGCCGATAAGATTTTACATTTGTAAAGAAAAAATCCCGCAATAAAGCGTAGAACATTCTCTCATTACATTGTCACCAATTTATCACTTCATAAAAGCTAAGAACAATCAATAAAACAAAAGCTAAACAACACAGCTAAAACAATATGTATGTGTGAATTAATAATAAAAACGTAAAACACAAAACACTCATTATACAACTGTATGTGGGCGGTTTTATGATCAATTGTAGTTTTAACAAGAATATGGAAAATTTAGATACAAAGTACTGCGATTTGTGACCTTTATAGTGAAGGGAATACGATTGAAATTTCATTAATTTCTGCTTAGTGAGAGTTACGAGTAATAAACACAGTCATATTTTAAGACAAAGAGTGCTGTCAAATGAACACGTCTTCCTCGTAGTAAACTATTGTTGTTGTTTTATTAATTTTGTTTCGCGTGTTCGTATTTGTTTTGTGTAAATTGTGATAGTGTTTAGTGGCTTAGTGGTATAACCGGTGAATTTCCGTGTAGAGGACCTAAATTGTTATTCAATTGTACTGTGAAGTGAAGTGATCCTGAAGCTTCTTTCTTGGCCGACCTTTCTAAAATTATATGATTGTTATAATTATATGATTATTACTCCGAAACCAAGTAGATTGCCCTGACCTCTTAAAAAAATTAAATTTAATGTGCCTCGATGGAACAACAGGAAACTTGTAGCTCCTCTCAATATACCGTTTCGCAAAACCGTACTAGGAGCGAACTCAGCATTCCCACTTAGCATCTATGTAAACTGTACAACTGTGCGATGGATCAGTTGAATTGGACGTCAATCACTCGTCTTTATACAAGTTAAAAAAAAACTTTACCTTATCTATAAATAATGTAAAACAGTATATTCCTTATTCTTTATATAGTATAAAAACCACTGGCACACCTTAAAAATAAATAAATAAACGAATAAAAATAAAATAACATTGATGAATGAAAATATCGCCAGGAAAGCTGATAATATGATAGATCATTATACCCTTTAAATATTTCTCTCAATGCTCCTAGAGATCTCTGTTATTGGACGAGACTATTGCACCAGGTGCCTCCTGTTGAGGGTAGTTATTCCATTTAATATCAGCTGCTACACCATTTAGGTGCCTCAGATGACATTGAAACTTCAAGCACTTAGATTAACCCTGAACTAATTATTGAAGCAACATGATGGATTGCCTTTAGCTTCTTGAAATCACTGCAGAAGTCATATTTGTTGGAAGCCTAATCTTAGGGAGATTAGCCAAATTAGGGTCTGACGTCCTAGGGTTCTTTCTAACGATAGACCTTGATGCGCAGACTACGTCAGCTGTAAAAGTCCTTGCTTGGTATCAGGACCTTTGGTTACATTATCCCTTATGCAAACTAATTAGAGATCTCTTCAGTTACGACGACAATGGAACCCTATTATCATTCACTTATTGAAAGAAACAGCGAATAAAGCTTTTAAATAATAATATTTTAAACAACATTTACCGTTACTACGCATTCATGTCGAATAGATGTGCTGCACTATGCGTTAATGATAAAAATAACACAAAAACCTGTTTTGTATTTATCGAGATTTACGAGCAACGACAGGTGCATACTTTGTTATTCGTTCTGACTTCGACTTTACTCATTTGAATATACGAATTTACGTCTACATTTTAACTGACTCGCAACAGTTAACGGGTTAGTTCTGGGTAATATTTTTATAGTAGCGACTGATTAACGCCGAAGATGGTAAGTCACCGCCATCTTTGCACTCTCTCTGTATGCCCGTGACGTCACAGGAGTGTTGCATAGTGAAATGAAAAAAAAATGTTAACTCATATTTATAACACCCATGACCGATTACAAATTTATTTTATTTTATTTTTTTATTTAATAAAATCATACTACATTACAACACAAAAGAAAACCACGATGCAATGTCAATATTAAATTACAGATAATATGTCTATTTATATAAGTTATAATGTTGAAATGAATGTTAAATTTTGTCATGAAAATCGTTATGTCAAATAAATATAGTATGATAATTAATTAATAATAATAATAATATAATTTAATATTAATTTAATCATCAGAATATGTCATAATTTAATAATGTGATTTAATGATAAATCTCAATCCGAGTAAATATTTATATGACATAAATATATGTGACTGAAGAACGAATCAACACAAAAACACCCCATTTGATGTAAGTTGTCATTTATCCATAGGTTTTCATCATAATAAATATGAAAAAATTCTCAATTCAAAATCTATTAATACTTTTAATTACTGTTTTTGGAACTGCATCTTAAAAATGTGGTTCACTGGTGCAAGGATTGATGTATAAATTCCGTTGACAATAAGTTAGGTAGACCAATGCAAAGATTCTGCTACCCGTTCCGATAGCCTCGTCTGTAATTTGAAGTACATTACAAGCACTAGAATTATCAGTACCATCAGCTTATATTAAGATAGATGAAGCCCTTCGTATCTCAGCCAATACATACTAGTCATGTAAATATATTAAATATATTTTTATAACAAACAGTTATAAAAGGAATGAGCATAAAAACGCGATTCGTCTCAACACCTTCCCAATCAGAAATTGTTAATTTTATTCAGTCGTGTCTTTATTTAGATACATAAATAAACGGGGAGGCTAATGAAAGTATAAATTATAAAAAGACAAAGAACGCTTGCGTGCCGCCCCGCGTTCTGCGTTCCACTTCGCACGGAAGGTGTGTTTAGTTGTTTTGTTATTCGATAATCGAAGTATATTGAAACCTTAAGATAAAGTTTCGATTTAAACTCGAGAAGTTCTATTTTTGATCGCATCTCGCTGCTTTTTGCATTCATTTATTTATGCAAAAACACGCATTTGATATCCTTATTACACGCAACGGTTAATGTGTTTTTTATATATATATTTGGTTGAATATATAATACTCTAGGAGCAGGTTTTGAAATATAATCAATATTCACATTGATTTGTATTTTTTTGTTGCAAAATTTTGAAAAACTGAAAAACATATTCCATCAATTTAAGCAAGGAACATTTGTTGCAAAGAAGCAAATCGGTTGATGTATAATTTTCCATACAAACTTTCATCGCGTTTCCCAGGGAAAACTTTTAATTTTCCAGGATTAAAAGTATCCTTAAATATGACCCAAATTATTAGTAAAAATTTTACCAATTTTCATCAAAATCCGTTCCAGGGTTTTCATGTGATGCCCGAATAGACAAACAGACAGACAGACAATAATTCTAAAAAAAATCTTTCTGTACCTACTCTAACACATTATTGAAGTGCCGCCTAATCGAAATTTAAAAAAAAATATTCAATGTACAGAGAATTTGCCCTTTGAATTTTATTATAGTAAATAGATGATTTGTTAAAATTAAAATAGCAAACTGTTTATCTGGTCACAGATGACAAAATGCTCTTAAATTGTATTTATTTAGAAAGACATCCGTGTACAGAAGTAATTAAGATAACAATGTAGCAGTGGCCAGTAAATGGCAGTAAATGGCAGTTAAATGACTCGTTGTTAGCGGAAACCAACGATTCCCAGTACTCTCCACAATGAGGGGTTTCCGACTTCCCTACATGACTATGCAGCCAATGTCTGCAGTGTAAATACCTTTAGTCACACACACACAGACGTAGGCTCTTTTATTACTTTAAATACATACAAAAGTCTCTTAAAATTTTAAACCAATAAAAAAAAAATATTTGCACGAAGTCAACAATAACCTAAATCTGTTACTGAGTCGCTAGCAAGAGAGGTTTAACATTTCGATCATTCTCTTTGTGATTTTGGCACCTAATCTTATTTAAGAAAAACCATGAATAACTACTGTCTTTTATTGTAATCCTACACGTCTGACATTTTGACGACCCTGTAGCTTAGATAGTAGCGATCCTGTCTGTGAAGCGAGGGGTCCTGGATTTGATTCCCGGTTGCGGCAAATACTTATGTGACAGATAAATATTTGTACTCGGGTCATGGGTGTTATTGTGATGTGTTATATGTGTAGTCCATGCCACCCGCGACACAGGTAAAAACCTACTGCGGCGGTATAAGTGTGTAAGCGTTTATTTATTTATTTGTTGAACAGAATTAGCCATGAGAGTAAAAGATTTAGTCAAAAGTCAAGCATGGATAGAGCCATTACTTTTACTTCATTAAAAATATCTTAAACATATTGCTAAAAATATTTAATAACAACATCGGTGTGAAATACTTATTTCTGTTACAACGTGGACGAACAACTGAACGTGTTTGTAAGTGCTTATTTCGCGGGTAAATTATAATCACTTCGCGTATTTTAAGTTTACAATTATTGAACTGATTACAGTTATTGCCGTTTCGTGTAGATTTGAATTTAAGAAAGTTTTTCTTCGTAATTTATTGTACAATGTTGCAAAGTTTTTGCTTATTTTTATCTGGAGTGTATAAGATTGTTATAATTAGGTACTGTATATTTTATTTATTATTTGAATTTGATACAGATAATTAATAAGTAGAATTTTTATCGTTATAATTATGTTGGCCTCCGATCTTAACAAATACAGTTTTTGGTATAACATTGTGTCAATATTAAGTTTATTTATAATATGAAAAGTAAAATCCACGTCAAAATATTCAAGTTTTTGCAAGATGCTCGCAAAGGAAACAAAAGAATAATAAAGGAAATACATTTTAATTCTAAAACGTTATTACATTAATAAAATAAAACCTTTACATTATTAACATCTTAAGTTTCATAAATAATTTTATTTCACAAACAAAATTATATTGACAATAACCTTTATCTTTTTACCTTAACAAAAAACCCCTTATTAGTGAATGATTAATCATCTGTAGTAACAATTCCATGACACACCTTTTTACTACAGAAAGCCTTAATTACTTACTTATGAATTATTCAAGTAGTAATATAAGCCTCAGTACAAATGATGTAAGAACGTTTCTTCCATACTAAAGACTTCAACGCGTCGCGGTTGCGTTATGCCAATTTAAACCAGGTTTAACGTTAAGGGGGACTTTCTCCACTCGTTTTGTTTATATTAGGTGGAAAAATGTTCATGAAATTTTGTAATGTTTTAAATACACAAATATACACTATTTTTAATTCGTATATAATTTTAAGTAGTGTCTGATCTTTGATTTTTAATATTTAGATATTTGAGATTTTGACGAAGTTCCTTTATTTTCCTCTACCTGTAGAGCAAAGTATCCCAGTTTTCTTGATATCTAATTCAGCTAATTAACTAAACACATAAATATGATATTGTTTTTGTAGCATGCGTGTTGAAAGATAGCTTACATATCCATAAGTATTTTCTATAGCACTGTTGTTACAGAAAGGCTGGTAATATTATGAAAATTAATAAGATATCAATTCTATACTTAATACTTAATAATGCAGCACTCGTAACTCCGCACATAACAATCAACTTACAATCTTTTAAAGACTAAAAAATATAAGGTAACGAAACCATGACCAAACCACTCCACCCCGATAAACGCTTCGCTCACCGAAACAACCCAAACCACAAACCCCTAATTAAATTATATGTCAATCATCGATTAACAGTACGCAATCCAGAGTCACTGGCCGTTGCCATGGTTACAAATCCGTCTCGCTTCACCAATCAAGACAGGTTGTAACAAAAGTTGGCCACAATAATTGATTTGTATCGTGTACGCATCGGTAGTCGCGAGGTATGTGTGTTGACACTCGTAGGATAATACTCTGGTCATTAATACGTGTGGAGGCAATTGGTATGATTGCCTGGGACAAGCTACTGGTGATACGTAGAGAAATATTGGAACGAAGTTCCTTATCGCGAGTTATGAAAGGCTAGATGGAAAATTTTCTTACGAAATGTTGGTACGATACTTTTTGAAGTGATTCAGAGAGTTTTACAGAGATGGCGCTGTAAAATTTTCTGAATCACTTCAAAAAACAATACTTAAATCGAAAGGAACTTCGTTCCATCCGGGTGTCCCTTAATACCTCTCATTTAATTTGTTTTATTTATTTATTTTATTTAATAATTTATGCGCAATATACAATTACCTATATATACAGAAAAATAAATTAGAGATAATCGCAAATGGGTACTACTTATTTAGAAACGAAATCTCTTCGAGTAGCCCTGCAAAAGGAAAATTAAAATTTGAGAGGTAAACTTAGTGCACACATAATAGTATATATACCTACAATTGGTTCTTTCTCTTAACAACTTGGGAAAATGGGTGAAAGATGGATATTTTAGTAATATCCGATATTTCTTATGACGAGCTGCCAAGGTTTTCGGGAGTAGAAATCCAACATAATCTGACACCTTTAGGTGCCTCGTCCATGCCTCGTAAGGGGCACGACTCACGGCCGGCACATTCTAGCATAATTTACCCTTAGGGTCGGGTTCCATTGGAATACTTTCGGGTGTAGAAATCCCAAGCTACAACTTTTGGTTCAGATTTCTATGGAAGACTTCCACTCAAACAAGGTTGTGGATAACAATCAGACAGACTATTTCCGATATTTAAAAACTACACTTGCTTTTTTTCTCAATGCGTTTGATATGGCGAGCGTCCTGTTTCACAGTCAACACATAAATATTACTTGGCTGAGCGGACGCATAGTGTTGTATACAGTCCTGTAATTGATCTATTTGATGAAGTAAATTTCATCTAGTCATTTGACAAAGATAAAAGACAAATATGGCAGTACAAATAATGGTTTCTTTCTATTTTGACATAAAGCTGGCCATACACGATCAAGTGTACTTGTCAAGTTTGCAGCGGACTTGATGCGGAATTCAGTAAACTTGACGGTATATTGTATTGGCCATACACCGGCCGACGGTATGGCTATCTGGCTACATAGCCATCTCATGCAAACCGGATGAAACAACACCATGAAAGAGACTCTGTAAGAGATTTTGTAAAGCAGAGTGCAATAAGCAACGTCAAAAAAGTAGGTAGTCTTACATAGGTCTTCTAGAAAACGTTTAGAATTGATCAGTGACTAATATCCACTTCAATCCATATAAACGGACAGAAGCATCGACATTCAAAGAAAATGTTTAATATTGGTTGTCTGTAAAGTCGGTTTACGGACAATGGTTTTACGTGATAACGTCTATTTCGTAGAAGAATAATTTATGATATAAATATTGTCAATTCGCACATTAGGAACGGGAAATAGAATGAAAATTACAATTTTACATATTAAATTACAGATATATATTTCGTTTTATTATTATTCAGCGTATCTCTTTCTCGATACTTTGCGCGCGTTGTGGCTCGTGACGTGAGCAGGCTCGTTACCACGTTTTCGAGAATGCCTTCCAAGCGGACCGATTACGCTTGAGTGCGAGAGAGACGGCCGGTCTAGCGTGCCTCTCTCTCTAATGCTGCGCGCGCTTCCGTGACGTGAGCGGCCGTTACTCGGTTTTCGTGAATGCCTTTCAGGCTCATCGTCTTTATAAACGTTATCACGTCAATAATAAAATAACGGAAATAAAAATGTCTACTCGTATATTTCACAGCCATCTTTATAAACATTTCACACTCGATTTTCATAACATGTTTAAACTGCGTAATATTTCTCCTGTATTGTAATATGTCATAGTTATAATGATTAAACAGCTAGGTAACCGAAGTACAAATCTAACTACATTGTAGTTTGGCATTTGAAATGCGCACCTGGCGGGCAATGGCCAAGCTGTCATTTTACTAAACGCATACCGGCTACGCACTTTTAACTAATACGAGTTTATATATTATATTTTGTATCTGTTAACTGAGATTCACTATTGCGTTACTATCAAAGAATAACTTTACAAATTTATTATGACTTGGCTATATATTTCTGTAAGTATTACCAAAGTGTTGAGATAAATGGTATACATGTAATTGTGTATTGTTTATATAATTCTTATAATTATATATTTAAATAATATTGATATCTCAACATAATTATTTCATTATGTTGTTTATTGTAATATTTGTTCCCGTTTTTTTCTAATTATTTTCTTTTCTTTCATTATTAATTAACTTTTTAATTATATCATCCCTTGCAATTTGATTCATTACGTGGACACATAAATACTTATATGTAATAAATCAATTCCAATTACTTTATTTTGTAACGTATTATAATTTCAAAAATACTCATTTTTTTATTTCTCTTTTTCTAAATTGCGGATTAAACTAATATTTAATATTTAAAAAATATATATATTTTTAAAATATTAGTAGGATGTTAATTTATTTATTTTAAAAGTTACACCAACACAATGAACTTTACATTTTGTATACATTTTGTACCTTTACATTTTATAATATAATATTATACAATATTTTCATGCACAAAATAATTATATTCAAGTATATGTGTATGAATTATGAATTATGTTGCTACCGCTTCGATTCGTTAAAAAATGCGTATTACAAACCATTATTTAGCCCATTGTAGAGGTATGAAGCATATTCCACTACTCTACCATAGTGCGGATTAGTGGAGAGATTAGGGGCCAACCCTAGTAATATAACAATAAGAACCGAGGGCTTTTCGTGCCCTCCGAAACAAGGAAGCACTTAAGACATTTACCACTAGCAGTCATCTATCAAACTATCGACTACGCCCTTCGTTGGTTGACTCAGTCGATCGCTTAGGATCGACACAAGCCGTCGGGCTGTGAAATATCCTTAGATGTAATTAACTGAAATTTAAATATAATTATGTTGGAAGTGGAATCAAAACTATTTATTATATGATTGTGTCAGGAATTTAAAAAGTTTTCATGTCATTAAAAAAACCTTAATATTCCTCAATGAATCATTTTACACGTATCTTACATAGGTAAGAAAAGCGGCATCATAACTATTAATTTGAGATTGTTACATTAAGAGAGATAGAGGAATTTATTCTGTAAGTGAAAAACGCTAACT
Organism: Thymelicus lineola; assembly: GCA_963932265.1. Classification (NCBI taxonomy): domain Eukaryota; kingdom Metazoa; phylum Arthropoda; class Insecta; order Lepidoptera; family Hesperiidae; genus Thymelicus; species Thymelicus lineola. The sequence continues at coordinate 5,126,008 of OZ010702.1, read as the reverse complement.
ACCCTCAAAACTTCACGTTATCAATACGTACGCCCCGCTGTCTAAATCATTCAGCAGGAAAAATCTATATAGGCTGCCGCGACCGTGAATTGGATCAGTATCTTTCCCGTCGCATCTTTATCACCTATTCTACGAGGCAGTCATATTGAATACCTAAATATTGGAGTAGTACCTGTGACACTCGTGCTAATTTGAAACGGATATAGGTTTACATTGTGGAAACGAGAATTTTCGCGATTCGTTTTTTGACTTTTTAATTGATTTTACGACGAACGTGATTTTTAAAATAAGACGTATCCGTAATATTTCATGACTTATGATTCGAATACAGCCACTTAGAAACCATTATCACCGTCAAAAAAATTACGAATCGTGCAAAATGACGATGCGGCAAAAAACACGAATCGTCCTCGTGTAAATAAGCTGTAAGTGAGGTGCGGGTGCAGGAACAAACTCTGATCGTATGTGTGTGTGTGTGTGTGTGTGTGTGTGTGTGTGTGTGTGTGTGTGTGTGTGTGTGTGTGTGTGTGAATGTGTGTGTATGTGTGTGTGTGTGTGTGTATGTCTTCAAATATGTATACATGTGTAAATTACAATGCTTGTTGGAACGAAGTTCCTTATCGCGCGTTGTGAAAGGGGGCTAGACGGAAAAATACGAAACTTTTTGATTCTTACGAATGACGACACTTTTTTGAAGTGATTCAGAGAGTTTTACAGAGATGGCGCTACTAGCGTGATTTAACAATACTTAAATCGAAAGGAACTTCGTTCCATCCGGGTGTCCCTTGACACCTCTCATGTTTTTATATGTATCTCTGATACTCCGATAACTAACAGATTATAGATGACATAAAATATAGGGCTATTTCATTCAAGTATAAATTCATATAACATTGTGACGTGATTCGGTTTTGCTCAGTGCAATAGTCAGTTGTGTTATACCTGTCATTTAAACGCGTGGGCCCTACACTTGTTAGCGAAGTAACTGAACTACGCCGCATGAAATAGGTCCGTAGGGAGTAATAAACGCTTACTCACACTTTATTAGATGGTAGGATTGTGTGATTCTGTTGTTATAAACATCTTGGCCAGGATCTGATGGTACGTGGGCATTTACCCATTGTAAAGCTCAGGAGTTATAAACAACAGTTAAGAAGAATACTTTATTAGAAAATTGTAAAAATACAGAAAAAAGTAGAAGCACGGTAGAAAAAATCAATAAGGTAACGTTAAGAAGTAGAAGCGCTTCACATTTTATGTCATGCTATATGTATATGCTTTATATATTATGAACGCTTGTCCCATTTTATGATAGAGCACCTTTTTCTTTATTCTAATTTTACTTTTGAATTGTGCGCGCCGTCTATTATTTTGTGTCTTATATCTTCCTACCTATTTTATAAGTAAATTAGTAGTAACTTATTTTTCTTTTTTATTTAGTAACATAAATAGATAATTATCATATCTGTATATCCATCGTCTTTAACAATAAAGACCTCATTGAACTAAGAAAGAAATGATACAACTCATTTTTCTAACCCGAAGCAACGTTTTATAAGTAAATGGCTGGCAAACGACATTCAAACCTGATGGTAAGTGACCACCATCGCATGACCATCACAAATATTAAGAGGCATCAGCGATGTTTTGCCAAAAAAGAAGAAAGGAGGAGCTTATTTGTGACATTAGAAAAACATTTCACGGTTGATTCTAGAAGATAAATCTAGTCAGATAAAAAATCCCACTACATGTACGCAAGTAAGGACTTGAAATACACGCAGCAGAGCTTGATAGTTTCCGACATAAGGGATTTGATCATAACTGTGTACGTTTCTCAGTACAAGCATATTGAGAATAGACAGAGCATCTCATATTGTAGATTGTAGATACTATTTCCAAAATAAAACAAGTTGTAAGTAGCTCAATTTAAGAAGTATTGTTCGACATGATGTTGAGGGTTTTTATGGAAATTGCCGGCAAACGAGCTGACGATCCACCTGATGGAAGGTGGCTATCGTCGTCCATGAACATCAGCAACACCAAAGGCTGCACTGATACGTTGCCGGCTAAAAAAGAGAGAAGAAAAAAAGAATGTTGAGGTAAAATTAATTAGTTGAAAAGAAAACCACCGTCAAGCCTAAGAAATGATATAATTACGATTCTATGCCCGAATAGATATACCAACCTAGGTTCAATTTATTAAACTTACTTTAACATTTACCTAGTATGTACGGCCCGCGACAAAATTATAGCATACTACACTTTTTCATTATAACTTATAAAAGTTATAATGAAGGTAAAAACCCTTAAGGAAAGAAAGAGAAAGGTAAGGAAAGGTATAAACCTATAGGTAGTCCTTCACTAAACATCTTTAACTATACATCTTAAAAGATATTAGTTACATTTTGTTAAAAGTAATAATGAAAAAATTATAGTGTGCTATACTTACCTAATTAGTAAATGTGACGCCACAGTGTAGGTACGTCAGAAATAGATTTTTATGTTTATTTAATTAAGAGTACGATCCATAAAATCAAGGTGTGTTATAAAACTAAGAATGTTTACAAGAAATAAATGTCATCCAAAATGCAGTGTGCTATATTTGTCGCGTATTAGGAGTCAACAATCAAACAAGATTTTAGTCATCTCTATCAAAAGTAGGTATTCAGTTATCAGAGACAGGAAAATGTTAATTGTTATCACGTGTAACAATTAAAATGTTTACGTGCAATAGATAGTAATCTTTTGTAAATCTCCAAATTGATCGTAGGTATAACTTGTCTTCATTTATTGTCATAACATTTATAAATCTAACTGTAATCAGCTTTTGTTATTATGACTATAACTTCTAGAAGAGAGCGGTTTTCCCCGAATCGTTGACTACACCTGTTTACAATAAGGCCTCATTGTTTAATAGTGTACTTACAGTATCCCATAATATCAAATTTATTGTAAAATTTTAACTTGAAATCTTTTTCTACCGGCTTTTTTCAACTTCTTCGACCTCATTTCTCTTACACCTTTAGTTATGTTTATTAGTTAATGAACGCAAATATGTCTATAATATTCTGAACAGTAATTGCAATTTTTTACTTAAACAATTACAGTTTCATCTGTGTCTAAACTTCTTTTTATGACATTAAGTTACCTCGCAAATATAAGTAATACAATATTTGCGCACTCAGACCATTAGAAATCTTTAACCAATGCTTGTAATCAAGCACGATAACACTCGTCAATTTAGATATAATAGAAAACCATTTTTGCCGCAACAAAAACTCTTACTTTACCGCTAGACAAATACAATTAAAATGCGCTTTGAGATCTCTAAAGTAAATATCAAAGTAATAAAAAATAATCACCTTGTAACTCCGATATAGTCGTAACTGCACTTCACAGTTATTTCGAAAACAGACACATTTAAAAGGTTTCAGTGTACCAAAACATTCGAAACACATGTCACCAACAAGCATGCATGGTAGTTGGAAAAGTCCACTGTTTTCACTTGCACTATCAAAACATGTCCTAGAAAGTATGAGAATCACTTACGTCCTTTAAAAACATTCGTTTAAGAGTCCTTAGACCCACGTTCAATTCGAATCGGATTCGTATTAGAACATGACGCGTAATTTTTGTGACATCGCGATTTCGAAAAGGGCGCGCAGTAACGCGCCTGTGTGTGTTACAACCTGACCATAGGCTTGCGTAGACGCAAGTAGACTGAAATCACCTTGCAAGGCCCACTATACCTGTTTCACACTAAACCTCTGTCCGTCCTGCTCTAGCGGGCATTGTGCCCAGTCCACTGACTGGCTTACACGGCTGACAATAAATTACGTATAGAATCTAATCAGTTTAATAGATGTGTGATTTTTTTAACGCTGACCGTTTTAATGGCACCATGCAATGATCGTAGAAGGAGGAGCATTAATTATCTGAAGGCGATTTGATTGTGATGACTTTAACGCAACAGTATTCTAACCTGTTGGAAAACTTAATAGTATTGGAGGCTGCTCAATAATTTTAAAGCTTTATTAATTTTGTACCATCCGCAGCTAGATATAAAATTTTCAGATTAGATTCCAATTAGAAGTAACACCTTGGAGGCCCATGCTGGACATAGGCCTTCTCTAACTTACGTCAATATGACCGGTTCTGAGCCTTCTAAATCCAGCGGATGATGATGTCTTCTTCAGTTCGTCAGTTCACCTGGTCGGGGGGCATCTTATAAGTTCTCCTTTTTCCGTAGTCTCTATTCGAGTTCTTTTTTCCCCGATAGTTATATCAGTCCTTCGACACTATGAAGCCGTCTCATTGCCACTTGAAAAATTTAATATTTATCGCTCATTCGCTTACTTATTAACGTACTAATCCATAACCATTTTAACTGTAAGAGCTCCCTTCAGAAATCATGTACGATTCTATAGCCTATTAGCCGAAAATCTTAAAGGGATCTAGTTCCCTAGAAAGTCCTGATAATTCTAATGGTAGGACTCAAATTAGATATAACATCAATATATTAAATAAATCAAACTTGGTCACTGTAGCCAGTACCAGCCAAAAAAATAATAAATAAATTTCCACAGGCAGTCTAGGCAATTCTAGTTGTATCTATTTTATGTCGTCAGTAGCATTTACGTTACAATCAGGTCTTGAGAATTGTCACTTTCTACCTCGGGGAACCGAACTTGGGACTTTGCTTGTAGGCAGGGTTAATACTTACTTTGAACTACGGGGTCAAACTATAAGATTAAAAGGCAAAAATTACTATTTGCAGGCTTATTACCCAGCACTGAGCCATAAATAAAGTATTCATGGATCATAATATGCAAATGACTCAAATTTACAGACAGGTATAAAAATAATAAGCAAAAAGCGATATAAACATTCAACAAATTATTACCTAAGGTCGTTCAATTCAGTAGCGATTAATCTTACAATTAGCTTCGCTACCTGATCGGAATAGAGTTTGAAAGGCTAGGTAGATTATATCGATTCACGCGAAGTAATTCGGTCACCGGCGGCGTCTCGCCTACTTCGTTTTCTTGCGTATTTTCCAATTTATGGCACTTGTTTCACTATTGGTGACACAGCGAGTAAAGCGAATATTGCACGGTATAAATATACTACAAATCATAAAAAAACAGTTACATGCTTATTTTAAACAATTGAGATATTACACAGGGGTATGTTTAGATAATAATTATAATTGACTTAACTAAGCAAATATTAATATCTGATGAATTAATTATAAAAATTGATCCTGCAAGCAAATACGCTGTAGATAATAATTACTTAATCAAGATTTCATTGATCACGTGGAAAGAATTACAATCGATTGATGATAATAACATAAAAAGTTGTAACCAACAGGAATATTATTATTTAATCAGTGAATATTATAAGACTAAGATTAAGTTAGCTGTAAGTTATTGCTTATCGCAAACCAAATAAGGGTCGCGCTAAATAGTTTCAATCAATAAACTTGGTGGTTTACAAGTGATAGAAATTTCCCATCGGATCATATATTCAGCCTCCGCAATAAGGATAAGATTACCAACAATAGCGTTTATAAAATGCTAAACGGACTGGAAGCTGAGTGCCAACATGGCCCACGCCCACACGTTTATATTGACAATGTTTTACAAAATAAGTTTAATAATAATATCTACGTAGATACAAGCTTAGCACTAAGGTTTGAATGTCAGTCTGCGAATAGGCCCGTTTCAAAACCAGGTTTGGTTTTTACTCGACTGCTAAGGAAGGGCTATGTTTTTCGCGCGTATCTTCTATGTATGTGTATGTTTGTATGTATGCATGTAATATTCTTCATTACCTCGTATCTTTCAAACCACTGTACGAACTTATATATTTAAGATGTCGTTAGATACCATATCTTAGATAAGTGAAATTAAGCCTTTTATACCTCATATTTTACGTGTTTTATTGTGTCAATAGCATAGTTGGTGTGTACAATAAACAGTAATCTATCTATCTATCTATCTGTCTATCTATCTATCTATCTATCTATCTATCTATCTATCTATCTGTCTATCTATCTATTGAAGGATCAAAAAATAAAAATAAATCATATAATGCAATATGGGTGTCAAATTAAAGAGCTTGCCATAAGGATTTGAAAAACGTATTATATGTCATGGTTTTTTGACAATAAGTAATTTTTTTTAATTTTTAAATTTATACTAGTTAAAAAACGTGTTTATTAGAATTATTTAGATACGGTATGCAGTTAGCCGCAATCAAAAATATGTAAGACAAATGTGTTTTCTATTCACACTGTGATGCGGCCGCCGCCCAACCGTTCCGGTAACTCGGAACGGCCATACTGACGGTCAGGCACACAGTGTGTAGTTACTAGTGCTAAGAGTTCTACAAAAATGTTTTTTAATTTTAAAAATCTTTGATTAACAACGCCAATATTCCTTTGTTACTAATGTCAAAAGGCAATAACCACTCTTAATAACTCGATTGTCAGTTATTAGCATAAAAAAATAACAATTTAATTTATAATAAAACCAGTTATAAACTGCTATTATAGTTTTGCATACAAAGAACAAGAATGCAATATCCTCGTTGATTTATGCTAAATATCGCACTGGGTATGAATTTTAATAATCTATAATAATCTTAGCTAGGAATAATCTGATTGTAAACAAGTATATTGTAATAATAATTGCATAATGCGGATTTGAATTAGTATATATAGTTTAAACATTTAACATAGTATCTAATATCTTTAAACGAGCAATTCTTGTATATATATATATTTTCTGAATCTCGGAAACGGCTCCAACGATTTTCATGAAATTTAGTATGCAGGGGGTTTCGGGGGCAATAAATCGATCTAGCTAGGATTCATTTTTAAAAAATGTCGTTTTATCCGTGTTTTCAGGCAATGAAAAACGGCTACAATAGACTCTTCTTGACATCTATTGGCGAGTAGCTACACTAAAGCTAAAGCAGATGGTGTTGTTAAGCAATACTAAACCGAGCTAAGCTCGGTCATCCGGATATTATTAACATAATGCATACAATGAATTTTTACCTATGTTCATTTTTTCGAACCTTAAAAAATACTTCTGGGTAGGAAGCTTGAGGTAAAGCTTAGTGTTTGTTTGATTTTGATTATTTTACAAATAAAAATAACATCAATTTGTATACCTTTTTAAAACAATTTTTTTTTGAGTAGGTGGGTAATAAATAAGACTTTCGAAGCGAAGCCGGTTACTAGTAAAAAAAAGAGGTGATGATTAAGTCAATGTTTAACCCTTTTATGAACAAAGTACCTATTTCAGTGTATAATGTTTCTCTGAAGATAACTTAGTCACAGGACGAGTCATCCAATTCTTTAACACTTATTGCTCGTATATATAGCAAACTAAAATAAAAACTATGTGTTTATCATAATGATACAAGGAAAGACATTCAATATTGTAATTTATTATAATTCTGAAAATAAGACTTCTAGAATGCCAGATCGGGTCTAGAAAAACGAAACTAACAGGATCCAGACAACTTATTATAACTCCGTAAATGGCAGGAGAAGCAACCGTAAAGATCAGGCTTCGATTCCCGGCTCGGGCATGCAATATCTTTATAGTTTAACAGCGGCATTTCACTCATTTAGTATTCCGTTCAGATTTTCTCAACTTGAAACACGTTAGGCTACAACGAGGCTATAATGAGGGTAAATACAATATGTATGGATTTACAAAGTATTAGTTGATACTACAAATAGGGTTTTTATTCAACTGGTTGTGATAAAAAAGCGTATGCGTTTTAAATTGATATTTACGTCTGGTGACACTATAAGTGTTGGAAAATGGTAAAATATTGCGCGACCAATTGGAATTTGTGGTTCCGTGGTTGGACTAGAAATTTTTGAAATGGATAAGTTTGATACATGGGATTCGTATATATAGAATACTATAAATAAATATAATAATACAATTAAAATTGTTTATTTAATTATAAAATAATTAAAAACCTAATTATTCTACTGTATTAATGATTATTTATAAATGTGAAAGTTTGTAAGGATGTTTGTTAGTCTTTGATGCCAAAACTGCCGAACAGATTTTCAAGAAATTTAGCATACAAGTAGAGCATATTCTGGATAAAGGACATGTAAAATTTTGGCTGCGAAGTTATGGAAATGGCATCTTGAATTCAATGTTGTCACATTAGCACACCCAAAATTGCTTACGATTTTTATCGTTGATACTGTCAACTTGATATAATTATTTGCTTTGGGGGTTAAAGACTATTATAACTTTAACAAAATATATTATGTACCTGAATGGTTATTGAATCCCGGGTATTTTCTTAAAGAAAATAATGTTACAATGAAAAAAAACACTTCAGGTAAATATGCATTTTATATCCGAATATTACCTATCCTTATAAATTATCCTATCCTTTATAAACGCTTCCACACTCATACATCTCATCTACCTATATAGAGATTATAAAGAGGAAAGATTTGATTGTTTGCATTGAATAGGCTCCGAAACTAGTGAACCGATTTGAAAAATTCTTACACTGTTGGGAAGCTACACTATCCCCGGGTGATATAGGCTATATTATATAGATTTTTTTACTATTTTTTCCGAAGTGAAGCGAAGGCGATTTCCTAGTCATAAATAAAATACATCCGCGGGCCTATTATGAACTTTTATAAAACCATTCATGTTCCAGGAAATTCATTTCTCGGGCTTTATATGACGTATGATTGGCTAAAAAGTGTCACGTGACCGCTTTCGTAACACGAATTTGACGTTTACACTGGAACTTGGCTGGAATTAAGAGTTCATAACAGACCGCCAGAATAACACCCATGACCCGAGTATAAATATTTTATTTATCTGTCACATAAATATCTGCCGCAGCCGGGAATTGAACCCGGGACCCCTCGCTTAGCAGGCAGGGTCGCTACCAATAAGGCTACAGGGTCGTCAACTTTGATTTTTCTAATTTTCCCTACCTGATTGGATATAAGCGTGTTTTGAACTACTTCTTACGGAACTCTCAAGTTCTTAATCAAACGCATTCTTTTTACATTTAAACTAACGATTTATGTGTAAGTTAACTAACTGTTTAAATAACTTGTCACATATCCAACGCCTTATTAGACGTTGAGGTTTTCATTAAGTTAAGTAACAATATCATTAAGAACTAAAAATAGATTTAATATAAATCGTAGGACAAGGGTAAAGTTGGCACTAAAACTTTTGCATGTTGATGGGAAATTTTTACCTACTACCCATTTCGTTACGATAGTGTTAGCTTTTGTATGATTGATGAATATTTATTTTATGTTGTATAACTTATTGCTAAACTGTTTAAGATATAATAATGTCTAGGAAGGATTACCGTGGTAGCCTATTTTATTTTTATGAATGTATAAAGGAAATACTGGTGGTTAATTATTTTTGTTTGACGCTATAGATTTTTGTATTTTGACAGGATAAGAGAACTGTCGTTGGATTTGAGATTCATAAAGGCAGATTGTAAAAGGATATTTTGGAAAATGGATAAAACATGTACTGAATATTAGTAAATAGCGAGCACCAGTTGTATTTTCCATTGCAATACATATCAAATATTCAAACTGAAACATAAAAAAATTACAACCAGTATATATGTTTAAATAACTTGACTATAATTTATATGAAGATAAGAAGTTGACACATCCGTATAGTTTCAGAAAAATTTCTTATAATATTCAGTGGAAAAAAAAATTCAATAATAGCTTTTGTATGATTAATGAATATTTATTTTATGTTGTATAACTTATTGCTAAACTGTTTAAGATATAATAATGTCTAGGAAGGATTACCGTGGTAGCCTATTTTATTTTTATGAATGTATAAAGGAAATACTGGTGGTTAATTATTTTTGTTTGACGCTATAGATTTTTGTATTTTGACAGGATAAGAGAACTGTCGTTGGATTTGAGATTCATAAAGGCAGATTGTAAAAGGATATTTTGGAAAATGGATAAAACATGTACTGAATATTAGTAAATAAACATTCTGGTTGTAACGATTCCACCGTTTCATTTCCTGACGTCGGTCTAAAAATAGTAATATCATTTTTATGTAATTATGTACCATAGATAGTCTGTAGTAACCACTAACTGGTTCATTTGGGTTTTACAAAAGGGCCGTGGTACTCCATCCTTCAAACCTCTTGTATTCTTTGCAGTCAGCTGAACAACGCACGAGGTATCGAGGTCAGTTTTTTCTTAATTCTACAAGAGTTCAATACAATAAAAAAATGTTATATGGGTTAAAATGTTTTAAAAATCCATATTATCTATCAAAGAAAAAAGGTTAACAAAATCCTTTTTAGGAGTAAGTAGACCCTGATAAGACATTTACGATAAGATATTTATACCACCAGTACTTAATTATCCATCTCTACTTGACTCCTTATAAAGGGAATATTACAATTTGTAATACAATGCATTGCGCGAAGCTTGTGTGGGGCAAAAACTACTGGTATGGGGCAAAAACTAGCCCCAGTGCCGTGCCCCAAATGGAGTAACGCGGCTGTTGACTCCACTCCATGTGTGTATCGTGCCTTACGACTTGCGATTCTGATTGTTGGCTTTGAGTGGGTTTCTTTGAAGGAAACTGTCAACATCTGAAAAAGTGGACTTTTTGTACGCACGCGATTTTTTGTTTCTGTTTCAAAAACTCTCAAAAGTATTTGTGGGTTCACTGTGGCTTACACTAGAACGGAGTGTAAGAACTTTTCAAATAATTATTTTATGATTGACTAGCTGTGCGTCGAGGCTTCAACCGCGTTAATTTGTGGAAAAAACTAACAACTAAACTATGATGTTATATAGCCTATAGCCTTTCTCGATAAATGGACTATCAAACACAAAAAGATTTTTTTAATTGGAACCAGTAGTTCCTGAGATTAGCGCGTTCAACCAAACAAACTCTTCAGCTTTATAATATTAGTATAGATGTATGGATGATTGTTATTTTTCACGAGAAAACTACTGAACAGATATTCATGAAAGACACATAAAGGCTTTGTATGATAAATCATGTTCTAGAATATGATATAGGGTACTTATTATCTCGGAAAATGCGAGCAAAACCGCGGACAGAGAGCTAGTAATGAATAAAAATAAATGATATTCTGATTGCATTTTCAATTAGCATTTTAAACCAATCAGTTTAGGTTAAAACGCCTATTATCAACGCATATTTTATTAGTGATATTAAAATAACGCCCGTACGAATGGCTAAATTAAGTTTTGGACAGGTGTGGAGTAGGAAACATTCCGTTATTGAGACGACGTTATGTCATTGCATGTTTCTCTAATATTAAACTTAAACTGACGCAAATTCTACATAATTTTGACAAAAAATAACTAACTTTAAAATTAGGGACAACTCAAACTACTTGTCAGATCTCGCTCAAATTGAAATAGGACACACGTAACATATTATACAAAAAAGAAATACAGTCGAAAGTAAAGTTTTAATATCCTTTAGATTTCTTTGATACTATAATAAGTATATAATTTTATTTAAGAACTTTGAACAAAAAAAAAGAACTATGAAATCACCAACTCCTTTCAACAGTCGCTTGAGACGAATCGGCACTTCATTCCCATAAATGCCAATACGATGTAACCGCCAAACCATTTAACCGCCTCAACACAAATTTTATTTTAACCTGTTAAAGTCCCGATAACTATTCAATACTTACCGTTAACGTGCCGAATATCCGAAAGTTCCGAAACAATAAAATTGCCAGCCACGCCTCCAAGGCGGTGCTACATAAATCACACAAAACACAATTACATGAGATTACACGTAACACACGCGTGTAATTAAAAACGGTTGTAATTTAACCTGTCGAATATTAACAAATACTTACCGGACCACCTAGGGATATTGGTATTTTTATCTATATTTATTACTATAAGCGTGTAAACCGAGTATAGGATCTGCTCTGGTTGGTAAACATACATACTCGTTTAAAACAAAAAAATATACAAATTATTGTCTGCATCATGTAGATACAAAAATGTGTGTTTTTGGTGACTCATTTATTATGCTACCTACATCATAGGGAACCCTTGTTCGATTGCTCGCTATTTTTATAAAAAAAGTGAAAATTCCCTTAAAGTTTGTCTCCTTTCGCTTTATAACCGATTTAAAAAAGAAAGGTTCTCAAAACCGTTGTTTTTGTTTTTGCTACAATTATTAACCGATTCGAAATTTTTATTTTTACTTTAAAGTAGGTGTGTACTTTCCGAACACATTTTTTAAATTTTTTTTACCTATCCTGTTTACCTTGTTAACCTAACTTACCATTTAAAAACTTTAATTTCATGGTAAAATAGCTCTATACAATACTGTCTTTGTTAACGATATCTATATTGTTTTTAAATCTATTATCCATGAACTACCACCAAAACTAAAGATTTTGTTTTATAGCTTCAACCCATTATTGTGGTGATTGAAGCACGAGTCTCTCCTTTCGAGGTAGCCTAGAGAATACTCCACTACGCTGCTCCAATGCAGATTTGTGGAGGGGTCAGTGGTCAACCCAGTACTGAAAATTTTTCATGCCGTTCAAAGACCTCTGTCATGGCTTCACTATTATCTCATGATAAGAACCGGGACCGACGGCTTTACGTGATCTCCAAAGCACGGAAATACAAGAAATATTTGCCACTAGTGGTTACCCATCCAGCTACAGACCGCGACCGCTATTGCTTATCTTGGTCAATCACTTATAATAAAATCGACACAAGCCTTTATTCTATGTAGTTTAAACGCCAAAAAGCTTTGCGCATTATTTATTCCGTTACGGTATCTACCCGGGCAACATACGATTATGGCCGATAAAGTGTGAAGCGAATTATTTATATGCGCGTAAATATAATGCGTGGTAATGTTGCTATTAAATTATAACGACAGTTTTAAAACTTCACGTAGGGATATTTTATTTGCAGAAACTTTGTATTTTAACACCAGCTTTACGTCTATTTAAGTTAAATCTAAAGTTTGTGATTGTTATTAATTTATGATGAGTAAGAGATAAACAAATATAATTTGGGCGTAAGGGGGTTTTTAACCATTGAAGCTCTAATCGAGGCATTAGATGTATCAAGACTAATCCCAAAGGTTTTGCTTAATTTTATAACACGAGGTCCTGTTTAAAGCAGAACTATTGCTTCATCGACTACAGATGATTTGTTTAAATGTCTTTCAGAAGCAATGATTAGTTATCTTCTAATGACGATCCTTGTAGTCGCACATTATGAAGTAGGTTCATGAAGTCAGTATGTGAACATTACAATAATATTCAATTCATTTAAAGAACTAACCTTTGAAAAAAATACTAAATTGCCAAATTTTTAATATTTGAGCATTTTCCTCAATTCCTCATGAATCACATCAGTATAAAAATATGTTATAAAAAAATAATCTTCCAAACCTGCTGATAGACTACGGGGTTTTGAGGTAACAAACATTGACAAAATTGCAGTCGAATCGAGAGCCACTTCTTTTTCTTTTTCTCCAAGTCGTTTAAGAACTACTCATAACCTGGATTATTATAGAGAGGGTAGATAATTTGTGAAGATAGTTTAAGTACGCTGGGCACAAAAACATAACACCTCTTAAGAGTTACTGTTACCACTACTTTTATCATACACATAATGTTTTCCAAGCAAGATGTTTTCCGTCAGAAAATAAAATCAGGCAGGTTTCATTAATCTAAATTACGCAAATGACCCATCATAACGACATACAACTGAGTGTGTTAAGGGCCTAACAATAAACATGGGATTTTGGAAAAGCGGCCAAAACTCAATTATCTATACGACCAATTGTCCGAAGACCGAACCAATAAAATTAATCTCAACACAACCGACGCCATTACGTACGGGACCGTATTAATCTCGAAGCGTTGATTAGTAAAACTATAAAAGCGGAAGTATCACAAGAATGCGGTTAATGAGAGACTGAAACCCGATTTTATGGTTGATCGTTAAAATGGCCGACAATTGTCTAATTGTTACCTACCGTACAACCGTGTGAAGACGGTAGTCGACGCTCGACTGACAGAGAAAGCCGAATACTGACATTTTATAGCGTCACCTGAGTTCTAAATTCAAATTGTAATCGGAACAACGAATCGCTTTTAAGTTCCAACTACAAAATAGAGGCAAATGTATTTAAACGACACGCATTTAAGACTTTTGTGTGTTCAATTGTTTACGACCGTAGGTGATATAAATAATAATGTATTAACAAACTGAAGACAGTAAAAATATGAACTTATGCGATGATTAAGCAGCTTAAAAACGTTAAGGTTTATGTTTATTGCATTATGCGTTCAAAAACTCAGGGTTTAGGGCTGGTACAATGGTGTTAGTAATATATTTAATGCTTCCTTAATCATTTAAGATTAAGTTCTTACTAAAAGTAAAAATACAAGGTTCGATATTGCGTTTTGATTTTGATGCCATTGAATTGAGTAAAGAAAGAAGTCATATCAAGTAATGAACAAAGAATATGACTGTATTTAATTCATTTGTATTAATTGATACAAAAATGGTAAGTATTTTTTGATTACATTATACTTATTTTTATATAAGAAATTGGGAGTCGAATGAAAAGTTTAAACTCTACATAGCAGAACTAGTCTGTTTGTACCTTTTGTCATTGTGAATTTGGATTCGCATTATGAATGTTTCCAAGTTATCTATTTACAATAAGTTATTTTTATTGAAAAATTAACTTTAGGGTAAAAGCCGGACAGTTCCCCCACTTTTCAAATAAGCTCTATTATATGAAAATATGCAATTACTAAGAATAATGCAACATGTATATCAAAACATAGGTCTTTTATCTTTTATATTAGCCTATTTTTGTAAACATAATTAATATTGGTTTTGAGTAAATCACGTTTTATTTGACCTCTCAAAAAGCGGATACTTGCCTACTGTGGCGGATACTAGCCTAACGTTAAAATGCTTCGGGGGATACTTGCCTCGTGCAAGGATAGAGGCCTCAATATTATTTTTTTAGACAGAAACAATCAATTTAAGTACTTGGTCTTTTTTATTTACTGAGATTCTTTATTAAGTAAAAATTACAATATAATAGAACGTAATAGTGTTGTTTTCTCATTTTAAACTATAAAAATAAAACAAAAATAGCCTGGAAACTTAAAAGTTACGTAAGTTATTAGTAAAATTACTATTATTTATCGCAAAGAGAACAATATGGCAATCTTTGGCAGTAGCATTATTTTACACCAGATGCTAAGCTTTTCACTTTTCAACATTTCGGATGTTGCAATAATGTTGAAATAAAATGTTCAGTCAGCCATTTATAAAAAAGATCTGAAGAAATATATGCCAATTTCTTTTGCATGTAAACTTTGAAACAAGGCGGAAGACCCTCAGAACTGGTTCGTTGATTCCTTTTTGTTTTCTTAATTCTTCGAATGCTAGTACCTAGGTAACACTGAAAATTTTTAGAAAATGAAAAACGCCTTAATGTAGAAAGTTGCCAATACTTTTATTGTTTTTCGAAGTAATCTCCGTTCATCTCTACACATCGTCGCATTCGATCGAACCACTGAGAAAAGCAGTGGGCCCATTCTTCCTTAGGGGTCTCTTCTATGGCATTTTCGTACGCTTTCACCGCATCTTCAGGGCTCGTAAAGCGAATACCTCGAATTTTATCTTTAGTTTTTGGGAATAAATAAAAGTCGCAGGGCGCCAGGTCAGGACTGTATGGCGGATGACTCATTATCTCGACACCTGCCATAGTCAAATATTCAACAGTCCGTTTTGCGGAGAGCGCTGAAGCATTGTCGTGGTGAAGGAGGATCCTGCTTCGAGGGCGCTGCTGTCGAATGTTTTCAAAGACAATAGGCAAACAGCGATTGGCATACCAGTCTGCAGTAACTGTCCTTCCATCTTCTAGCACAACTGTCGCGAAATGACCTTTCCGACCAAAGAATGAGGCAATCATCTTTTTTCCTTGACTTCTTCCTTTCTTTACCTTAGTTGGCCGATCCTCGAAAGGAAACACCCACTGAGCTGATTGTCTTTTGGTTTCGGGTTCGTAGCAATATATCCAGCTTTAATCACCTGTGACGATGTCAAATACAGCATTTGAGTCACCGCCGTTGAACTTATCTAACATTTGGCGACACCAGTCCATGCGAAGGTGTTTCTGGTCGTCGGTTAAAGTATGGGGAATCCATCTGGTACAAAGCTTCCTGCCACCTAAATGTTCGTGTAATATTTTTTGAACTTGACTCATACCAATGCCTAGGCTTGCCCGTATCTGTTGATAGGTCACTCTCTTATCTTCCTCTATCATGCGTCGCACAGCATTGATGTTATCTTCAGTAGTCGCTGTTAAAGGACGTCCCTCACGCGGATCATCATTGAGATTACTGCTTCCACGCTTAAACTCGTTAAACCAATTGTAAATAGTGGCACGACATGGGGCTTCATTAATAAATGCTAATCGCAGCCTATCATAGCTTTGTTGTTGAGTAAGCCCACAACGAAAGTCATAATAAATCATTGACCGAAAATTTCCTCGCGTTAGGTTCATTTTCACGTGTAACAAGAGTTTTAGATTTGCCGCCAATTCACAAAAACAAATGACAAATGAATGCAATATACTGCATTAGGTTACCAAAGAGTTCTAAAAATGAAATTAAAAAAAAGTTTTCATTAGCAATGTTTCTAACAGGCCAGTTCTAAACATTTTCAGTGTGACCCACGTACTAAACTATCTTCTGACCAGGTAATATGGCGCAGCATCACGCCTGATTTACACTTATACTTGCGAGGCATTTTGGTTAGATACCTAGAATAAACGCATGAAAAACTAACCTAAGTATGTATTTATTAAAATAGGTTACAGCAATCATAATAAATGCTAGGATTAGGATAGGAAGATAGGTGAGCATACACAGTAGACATAACAAATAACGTCGGCCCCGAATGGGATTCGCACTCTGGACCCTTCATTCGGCAGGTACACTATGTACCTGCAGTAGCGCTGGGCGAGAGAGCCAATAAGTTGGAGACAACATCAAAAGAAAATATTTGACTAGCTTGAAAGAATTTATAGTTATTACTTTTGCGGAAAATTTTCCCAAAGGCGACTATCCGCAAAAGTAAATGGGGAGACTATCCTTTTTGATACGGATACTCGCTCTTTATATTTTTTAAGTAAATAGTAAGAAATTGACAGTAAAACGTATTAAATACTATAATTTAAACTATAATGCATCCATAGAAACAAGAAGTCGACTAAAACCCAATCAGTATTAAAAAATATTCAATAGAAATTACATACCAAAATAATTTCGTCACCCGTCAAAGTTTCGTCTTGGAAGATATTTGCTCACACGGACAAAACGAATGCATATACTCTCACGGCTTACATGGCACTGAAGCCTGCGGGAGGGGCACTTCTTATTGTAGTAAAGTGTTAATGTCACCAACATCCCTAACATAGTGTATTCGAAACTGGGACAAGTATCCCAGTGAGGCAAGTATCCGGCTTTTACCCTATACTGGTATTTTTCCAGGAATTACCAAAATGCACATTTTTTTGTAAATCGAGTCTTCTTTCTTTATTTATTCTCTATTCTTCCTCGACTAGTAACGCGTTCATGCCTTTGGTGTTACAGAATCTGCAAACCATCATGCCGTCTTTTTCACCAGCCTTTCAGAAGTGTCAGAAGGAAATAACAATTCATATATAATTACATACAAGTGTAAAAACTAAGGTATATTTTTAGAAATACAATATACAAAAAGAAAACCAGTCGGAACTTTCAAACGTCCAGAGTTCTTAACCGACATTGAATGCGAATGCGACAATACGTCGACAACGCGACAAGTAGCGGGCGACAGCGACGGCGACGCTGCCACTTGTCGGCTTAATTGGACGTTCTTTCGCTTTCCGACGCGACGGTACCGACAGATACATATGCAGGGAGCAATAGTAATTTGTTATTGCATGTACTAGGGATTTCTGTTGATATTGTATCTGGATTTACGCTCATTCAGACCATAAGGTACTTAGTAATATGTACTAAAGTTACTAAGCCCTTAGCTCAATGGTATGATAGGGTTAGTATAAAGTATAGGGCAGTAATACTCGTAGAGGGGCTTTAAAGAATGTCTCCTGTGAGGAGTTTAGGGTTAAAAATGAGAGCACTGAAGAATGTTTTGATGCACATAAAAAATATTTCAAAGAAATACTTTTAATGTTATCAACAAACGCCAAACGACTCGTCGTATTCCGGCTGGGAGCGTGAGAGCCAGTGATTTCTTTCTTCTCTCTTTCTTGTCCGGCAACGCATTAGTTTAGTGATGCCTTTGGTGTTGCTGGTGTCCATGGGTGACGATAGCCACTTACCATCAGGTGGATCGTCAGCTCGTTTGCCGGTTACTTCCATAAAATTAACCATCCCTATTAATGTTTGAACCTAAGCGATAGTCCCACATACTCTTAAGAAATATTAAGTCTCTCCTAGGTTATCGAATCTTATATTGTAATTATTGTTTACGTTTAAGAAATATTTGCCTACAAAAACTATTATCTGCCAAATTTTAATGTCAGTGAAATTACAGTTATGATTGATAAGTCTTATACATAAAATTATTCATATCGAGCACTTTTTGCAAGAACTCGATCAAGGTTACAGATAAATTCACAAAGAAACTCTAAGCAAGGAATTTTGAACTCTATGTCTATTGAGTTAAAGATACAACGCGTCTTAGTAAGTTGCATCGGTCGTATGATAGTGATTGCGGGCTACAAACTTGTTTAAAGACTTAATTTGGCGTTTCGTCAACTTTGGGTATTCCAAGAATTGTTTAACCGACGTTTTGTGGGTGATTGTTAAAGAAAACTCTGAATTTTGTAGTGAGATTTTGAAGATAAAAATATTTTCTCCATTGATATTGTATGATCATCAAGTTTTTTGGGTTGCATAATATTTCAAATATAACTAGCACTCTGCCCGTGACTTTACCCGCGTTTTTCGGGATAATAAGTATCCTATATCTTATTTCAAATCATGGTCTACCTAAGTGCAAAATTTCATGAAAATCCGTTCAGTAGTTTTTGAGTGAAATCCTTAGAAACTTTCACACTTACAATATTAGTAGGGTAGGATAATTTGATTGTTAATAATCAAATATTATATTATAAAGTATCAAAATTATAAGCAATTAGGTTTTTAGCAAAAATATTCGACGTAGATACTTGATTATAAATTAATTTTGAGACGAAGTTTTAGCCTTAGTACTGGGCATTTTGTGTTCATTTTAGGCCATACCGAATTCTGTAAAAAACACAATTTTTAGCTTAGTGTTTGTTGACAATATCAACAAAAGTTGATAAGAGCTATCTTAAGGTCTCTTATTTTGTATCACAGAAATAAAAATAACAAAGAAATAAAAATGACAAAGAAATAAAAACTAGAAAAATCTAAGTGAAGAGTGAAATGTTACATGCTTCACGACTTATAAATCGCTGATACACCCAGTTTTTACACTTGTAACATTTACTTAAACGTTAACGATCGCCCATTACATGCACTATTACCTTCAATTGTAAAAACATAGCGTGTGGCCAATCTACTACATAATTTAAAATTATGAAGAAAATGTTCACTTCGATTCCCAATCTTTTGTTACACACAATAAGACAGAAATTCCAATGCTTAATAGTGATCACCGAAGCGTGAAACCTAACCGATTTTGGTATGGAACGCGCTAGGGTGCTACTGCCTAATTGTCCTGAAAATTTTGTACACTTAATTTGTTTGTAAGGCTACGGTCGGTCGCTCGTGTGGAACGCCCCTTATGAGTTAATTTGTTAGCACTTGCCACGCAATTTGTTCATGGTGTTAATTATATTTATGGTAAGATAATTAATGTACGCCTACTTAGTAATAGCTGTTTCTATTAGTGTTCACTTTTTAATTACCTGTAAATTTGTAGCGATTATCATTTTAGAAGTTTTGAACTTAAAGTCCTTTGAGGGCGTCGTATGGTATTGAATTTAGTGTGTTGTGACGTCACAGACATGTCAGTATTGACGTAGGTTTTATTAGGTTATTATTAGAAGTAATTTAAAAAATTGGCTCAAGTTTAGGTGCTACATTGGAGCTAGAACAAACAAACATACATAGATTGCTAAAACTAAAACACTTTATTTTAGCTTTAGTATGTCTAAGGTATCGTAACGGAAAAACTGACGAAGTGACATTCAATTGCTTACGATAATTTGCACTCATAACTTTAATTCTATAAGCCTTAAGACCTTATAGATTTTAAGATCTCGGTTCTACCCGAGACACCCCTACATTTATAACATCAGCAAACGTAGGCTTCAAACGATTCCACCGTCAACTCCAACCCATCGAGCAAATATCAAAACAAAGACATCGCTTCAACAGCGCTTATTAGCATTTTTCCCATCGGTCGACAAACAGATGTACAGACAGCAATAATGAATCGATTAACATTAACTAGATGGTAATGACCAGAAATTATAGATGGTCGTCACTTCTGCTCATGGATATTCGGTTTACGACGCGTTGTTGACATGGAAAGAGTTGGAATTCCGTAACTCTTAAAAACTGCGAGCATTCCTTCTATAATGGACAAAAATAACTACCCTATGTCTTATTCTAGGTAGAACTGTGGGCTAAATTGCATGAAAATTCATTTAGTAGTTTTTGCCTGAGAGAGTAACGAAGACAATTATTATATTAGTGGGATTAATATTCGTATTGGTATTAACTTTTCCTCAATCCTGACTAGCCAGCTATCAGCCACGGATGTGAAAATAAACCCGGACGTCACCTTGTCTTATCGAGAGAGACGCCGCCCGCTTACCATGTGTGCGTAATTTTTAGTGCAGTCCGACCAATCCAACGTGGTAATGGCGGCCGATTAATAACAGCATGGTGTCAATGTGTGCGTGTGATACTTGTACGAATAGAGAAATTGGTATTACTATGGGTGCCTCACTGAATTTGTTGTTGACATTCCGTATGGTTCTTTTTTTAAGTCTGTGCCATCAGCTTTTTTCTTGAGTCAACCTCTAAACAACTCGTTGTGCTTTGACTGGCGACTTAGACGCCAGTTCAATTTTCTTTCTCTTTTATTTCTGGGTCAGCAACGCAACGGTTAACCTTTGTTGTTACTGATGCCTATGGGTGACGTTGTTATTCCATCAGGTAGTACGTCAGCTCGTATATCGGCTTAACATAAATAAAGTCATCTATACTATTATAATTACTATGTATATAATTATAATGGCTATTATAATTACTTACTGGGCCTATTATGAACTTTTATAAAACCATTCCAGGTTCCAGGCAATTCAGTTATCGGGCTTTGAACGACGTATAATTGGCTAAAAAGTGTCACGTGGCCATGTTCCAGTGTAAACATCAAATTCTTATTGCCAAAGCAGTCACGTGACATGCACAAAAGTCAAATTCATGATATAACCTTAATTAATCTCCGACAGAAGTCTGCTGACTGTACCTACAAGCCATAAACAATCTTAGAACTGTCACTTCGACTATTTGTATAAGTTCACAGCTCAGCTAGTTAGTACGAGTAGCACCCATTGATCCGTCTGTCTGGTGGCCGACAATGGCGCTTGCTATACCATTTAGCTTCGGCATCGGCTGTGATAGATGATGTCGGGAAATAATTGGGGAAACGCGTTCTTTGTGAGTAGAGCTTTTAAATCAATTGAAAGAGGCATTTTTGTGTGGATGATTATTGTTTTGATAGCGGATATAGCAGATATAGATTTTAAAATTATTTACTAAGTCCCTTAAAAAGCCGAGGTCATATCGACCTTACGTTTCTTCAAAGTGATTTGCATAATAGTTGCGTGGAGTAAATAAAAAATCACATAAGTACATTTTAATGAATTTGTTTTTGTATTTTATAAGGGTCTCTAAAGGTTGATAGCGTACAACATTCAAAGAACAAACAGAAAAAAATAAATTATCATTAATGAAAATAATGACACCAATAACCAAATAATTAGCTCGTGATATTTTTTTTTATAACCAACCTATTCCTTTTATTTACTTTCAATAATAAGTAACAAAAGTATAAAAAACATAAAATATAATACAGTCTGCTTCGTCTTTTACGTTCAAACTTTCTGATACTTATAATCTCCGCGCTCGGACTCTTTACCACTAAATAAGTACGAACATTAAATGTATGTCTTTTTGTTTATCAATTTGTATTTGTCTCCATATTATCGGCTACACACCGGTCGGCGTACTTCACAAGATTCCACAAGGAATTATATAGAGATGTTAATATTCATTTGAATTTACATATTCATTAATATTGCTTACAATAAGTTTACTTATTGCTTAATAGGTCTAACAAAACTAAATATCAACTAAGATTAAGGAATTTTGTTTCAGTTTGTAAGCGAGTACAAAATAATCAAATGCCACTATAAAACAATCAATGTATCAACCTGATTTATTCACAACCCGTGTGGCATAATGGTTACCATGCCGGTTCGCCGTGCTAATGGTCCTGGGTTCGATTCCCAGAGAGGCGGAAATTTGAATGATGAGTTTGAATTTCTGTTCTCGATGTGGGTTTGTGTATTTTTGATTTTGTGTGTTGTTCATGACATCCACAATACAGGGAATTCTAGTGTGGGTCTATGAGTGTGTAACGTTATCTATTATTCATTTATTTATTAATAAACATAGCATTTATTTATGCTGTTTTTCATTATGACGCAAAAGATTTTTCAATAAATACAATACAACTCAATATTACAGCTCAATATAAATCTATGATTTATTTATGAGTAATTACATAAACCGCAGCGACAATAACCTAAATATCATCGTGTTGACATTAGAAGGACATTCTGCAAACTTCTTGCTTTCGCGAACAAATGCATATCCATTCGTATTTCAACGATTGAGATCGTGACACAATCTGAACAGTATTTACATTTTACGGCTGCATAAATTAACCTAACTTTACGGTCCACAATAAGATGATGTTTAGATATGTCATCTGTAATATCCGTAATCTTTCTGCTATTTGCAAAGGCCTCGTGACATTAAGTTCGTGCCTTTAAATCACTATGCCGCAGCCTCCATAAAGTTTAATTAATTGGTTTGTTGTAAGCGTTTAACTTTGATGATTACATTTTCTCCGTCTATTGATAAAATAAATATCTCCTTATTAAGATGATTAGCATCCACTAATTCCCCCAGAAACAAAATTACTACTATGTATTAACATTATTGTTATAAACTATAATACAAGTAGGATACAGTCATATTTGAATCTATTAATTTTCAAAGCCTTTAAGATCATTTAACGTTTGAGCAAGAAATGACCAGTCCTAAGCCCTGAATTAAGCAAACAAGCGCTGTCTTATTCAAATCAATACATCATACTATCGTAATTAACCAAACTGGTAATATCATCTCTAGCAATGTAAGCACAAAACATCAACATTTCTCATATGGGTTACTACCGTCGGTTCATCGCACCTTTTATTGAGCGACGTTTGTTATTCAGATAAGTTTTGTATTAGCTTTTATAATGCTATCCTTGGCCTATACGCCAGGTATCGACAGTAACCAGTAGGTATTAACCTGCAACCGTTTTCGGTCAATGTTTTGTATTCTGGTTTTTAATTCGTCATCGGTCAGGTGCGAAGTAATGTAATGTTTATTAAATTATGAGTGCCCTTGTCTTGGACCGTAGTCCATTTTTGATTTATAACGGCTTTAAAATTTGCATAAAGAATGCATTCGAGTTTTTATTTTGTAACACAATAGCTGTGCTATTCGATCGCATTTGTTGTGCCGAAGAATATTGAATAAAATCGAGTTATTGATGGAAGACTAATTATTTATTATGGGTTAAGCCCAGTTATAAAGTTGTGCTATAGTCAGGATAAATTGAAGGGTAATCATTTTGACTGAAATTATTTATAACCTTTCATAAGTTACAGTACGAACTTTTCCCGATCACTTCGTAACTTCATATGGTATGTCATCACGCACATGAGAGTATCTTTTCTTACATATAATTCTCATTATTATAACTAATGCTCCTAGACTCCTGTCAATGTGAGAGTGAGAGACCATAGTCAACACGCACACACTCAAACATCCATCAACTGTAATGGCGAAAATTTGTTTTACTATTCTCAATAGTCACGAGCTGCGAAACGCACGACAAATATCATTTTCGTTGAGACACAATACAGAGAGGACACGTTTTGTAATAATAATGGTATTTATCTTTACTGTCTTTGTACCTTTTATTATAGCGATAGAACCAAGTTATAGAAGACACGTAAGATAACACGCGGTATCTTTGTCTCACTCTATTATAGTAACTTACATCGAAATAGATAGCATTTGAAACGATATGAATGCTAAAGAGGTAATGTGTGAGTAAAAAGTCGAGTGCTGGGAGATATTCTGCCATTTTACGTTTTTTGAATTGACTTTAAACAAAGTGTTTTTGACGTTAGTGTAAAAGTTTATTGGTTTTTACTAATGCTCTTAGCCATAATGACCTTTTATCTATAGGATAACTTTTTCTTTTGAGCTCTTGGCCATATCAAAACTTGGCTATATGAGTTATTTCCATGACACGAGTGATATATGAGCAGGAGGCCCTAGTCCAACTGGTCCAACACAAAGGCTGATAAATCCCACCTAACAATTATAGTACATCGATTTAAAAATACAAACGATTATCTAATTCTTGAACCGTAATACTCAATGAACATCGAATCGAAAAAAGGAGCCATCTTAATGAGTCGTGTGTAGATAAAAACGCCGCCGCGGCATCCTCAAAGAGCCAAGAGTAAATAAAAGAGAACACTCAATGTGAAAATCTTTGCGTATTGTTTTATATTAAACTGAAACAACAATAGGTAGCCCTTTCAATGGGCAATGCCGCCACAATGAGAGCCTTAATAGTGGGTTTACATGGCGCGATTTTAGTTTTATACTTTTTGTTAGTTAAATCTCTTGACACCGATCTAATTCACACAACTTAAGGAAATCGAATATTTTCTGTTTGGAATACATATACAATTAGGTATACAGAAATGAGGCTTCACCATCATTAGTCCTGGAACTCTCTTCAAATGCTGGGTCAAGGATCATCAACAAAAGGTATTTTTAGACAAGATCAAACCAGCGCTAGCTTGGAGCTAGAGTCTGACAAAAAAAAACACTACCTACTTAATTTAGTTGTCACGTACGTGAGGACTTAGTCTAAAATGGTTATCGCACTAACATAGGAAAAGCCCAATCACTCTTTTACATTTAATTCAAGTTTCCGTCCCCATGTAAGCCCTCCACGACTCAGTTCGGAACATAAGTGGACAATAGCGACAACGCTCACCTTGTGAACATAATGTTAATGTGAAATACAACATCTCATTGTGCCGTCAGAGAGCCGGACCGACGCGGATCGCTGTTTTCATTACTGTCTGTACCAACCAACTGGTACCAACCAAGTGACGATTTCAGCTTTTTGGTACTTATTGTCAGTCAGTGTACAATGTGCGTTTTAGGGTTAAGTTTTGGTTCATATTATATTGGAGCTGTTGCTTGTTATAATCTGGATGGATATGGTTACAGAGTCAATGGTAGTGTTTTTACCTGACTGGAGGGTTATGGTTTTCACGCGTATCTTGTATGCATGTTATAATATATTCTTTATTAACCTCATAACTTTCAAACTGCTGGACCAATGTACATAATTAAGACATCGTTAGATTCGTCTTGATAACCCAAGTGTTCTTAGATAAGTGAAATGAAAAAAATGGTGGCTGTGAGATGCCATTGTTTGAAGTATTAAAAAATAAAAATAAATCGAATATTGCAAAACAGTTATCAAATTAAAGACCTCATCATAAGGATTTTAAAAATGTATATCATGATAGATTTTTTGATACCAAACGGGTTTTTTTTAAATTTTTTATTTTATACTAGTTTTATGTAAGTAGCTGATAAATGGACCGACATTACCGTTGGCATCACCGCCGGCATCACCGATGGGTTGCCAGCCAAAAATTTATTTTGAGGCAAAAGTTTATGTAACCTAAAATAGTTCTTATTTGTTTTTGAGGGTGTTATTGATGACTTATTTTTAAGTGTGTTAGTCGGAATATACATGACATAACCAGTGCCGGATTTATATTTTTTATCAGTGTAGGCCAATTTATTTCCGCCGCCCCATGTATCTTTTCCATTCATAGTAAGGAAGGCACTGAATTAGTCACTAAGAAAGTGCGTAAAAAACAAGAATTACAATTTTTTTGCGACAATTTTTAATAGTAAAATCATCTAATCATCTTCTGAAATCTGCCGCCCCTAGAACGCTGCCGCCCCTAGGCCGCGGCCTATACGGCCTATTGACAAATCCATGACTGGACATAACATACTAATAAATTATTATTTAAAATATGACAGTTGGATGGATGTTAGGTACTCTTTCACGCAAAAACTACTCAACAGATTTTCATGAAAGTCAATATATACGGTACTTATTATGCCGGTAGGTAAATGCCGCGAGCAGAGCGCAAGTAAATAAATAAAATAAATAATTCAAATAAAACAATAATTAAATTCTACTTACTACAAATTTTATTGATTGCCATAAAGCACAACGAAACAAAGTTTAAACAAAGATTGAATCAGTTAATTCGTTTTTAATCGGTCGGTTTATTCATTTGTCAGCGCAATCGTGGCCATTAGCGATAATTACAGGATTCTGTTATCGAACGCGCAGCTTCTACTTGACTGGCTTGCTGACTGGTGAAGATCTGACATTGGCCGCTTCTTCAGACGTCTAATATGTATTACTACATACGCACACATGGAAACTTTCGTATGTAGGTATACAATACTAAAGCCCATGACGGTGGTAAGCTTGAGGAGTTTGAGATTTTGATTGGTTCTGTGGCACTTCCAGACGGAGTCTCTAAATATCTTAGAACAATGGAGTCTCCAAGCGAGAGTATTGCTTATAATTCCATGACAAATATTGGCGCTTGAGTTAATAGTTACGCGCGGAGGAAAATAGGAGTAGGCAAATCTCTCTCTCTCTCTCTCTAAATCATATCTTTTAATAAATTTACGGCTGAGTTTGTCTGTCTGTCTGTTAACCCACTATTGCTCAGCGCGTGGAGGAATATAGGAGATATTGAAATTAATAACTAAGGCTTGCAATCTTTTACTTCCCTTCCGAATGCCAAAATAACTAGAGCCGAGAAAGAACAGATCTGTATACAACGCTATGCATCCGCTTAGCTCAGTAATTCTCTAGTGATGACTGTGAAATAGAAGGCTTGTCATATTGAACGTAGTGAGAAAAAGCGTTCTTGGCTTAACGATCCTTTCTACTAGGCCAGTATCGTTTGTAAATACTACCCGTGTAGTAATTATCTAACCGGATTAGTTAAAAAATCATTTTTAAGTTACAATAATATGTTGAATTGTTGATAAAAATTACCGTCCAATAATAATTATCTTGGCAATCAGCAACTTGAAAATATTGATCATATGGGAACATACCAAAACCACGTAACCCATTTTTTCCAACTTTTTACCCCCCTCCCCCCCCCTTCGTGACCATCCGTAGTATATGAGAAACCCCCCCCCCCCCTCCCCCCTAGTTTTCACGTGGCAATTGATAAATACGGTTTTCAATACTTTTTTGCAAAAACAGTTAAAAAATAATAATTTTGCTTATATTTGACGACTTCGTGGCGCAATGGTTGCTAAAATATTGACTACGTGACAAAAACCTAAACCCCCCCCTCCCCTCTGTGACCAATCGTGGTGTTTTGAAGACCCCCCTCCCCCCCCTAAATGAGGCACGTGGTTTTGGTATGTTCCCTATCATAAGCAATACGTACTTAAGCTAAAAGATAACGCGAACAGTTAAAGGGCAGTTACTTCTTCTAACAATTACAAAGTTATAATCCTTTAAACCTTGCAAAGTAAGCTAACATAAATAACCAGTAACATTGTTATTCTACTAAAATTACTTTTTAAAATAATGAATTAACACGATTCGGGTTAAGAATCCCTCACGCCATTAAAACGTGAAATTTATTCTCTCATAAACAAAATTAATTTGTTGATTCTATCTCAGTTGAAGTGTTTCTGTGGGGATTTAGCAAATGAGCATTAAATAGAATAAAACAGTGGACGACACGGTTTTATTATCTTTGCGTATTCTCCGAAATCTTAAAGGATGTTTGATTACGTTACCTACTTTATTCAGCATAGATAAACAACATAAAACTGTTGAATGTTCTTTGTTGCAAAATAATATTATCTTACATTGTAAAAGCGAAAGTTTGACAATGTATTTTGTTGTTAGATTAGTTTTATGTTAAAGCTATGCGTCAGTGTAAAATCTTTAAATAAGATATGATATGCCTCAGAGATAAAACTGCAAGCTGTAATAAAGTTGAGTGTTACATTATTCGTTTTTTTGGTTTTTGGAATGTAAACTGCATAAAATTGGATCAGTAGTTATTCCGAGAAAAACAAATCAAAAAGTTAACCCTATGAACTCTCATGGTTGAAAACCCGTGGCCAAAATTGGCCCCATTGGTTACTAATGTATAAATTTCGCGATGATTAAACTGCAAATCATATTCTGCGCAATCAGCCAAATTATAATTAAGTTAGTGAAAGCAAAGTGTATGCCTTCAAAAGAACATAAGGGTCGAAAATATTTTCGAACAAAAGTGCCCAAAATACTGGTGGTTACTTATCTATCCAAGTGTCAGAATTAATTAAAGTCAATAATTTATTATAGTTACACTAAAATCAAACCTTCAAACTTCAGAAAACTCGTAAATGAAGACAAAGATATCACATTCCAAAATTGTGTATGACACTGCGATGATAAAACACAGGCTTTACAAGACAATGTCATTTTAAAAAGAGAATTAAACATAAAAACACTGATATAGCGTCTGAGCGTACTCCGTTTATTTTGTAACCCTATACAAAAAAGGTTGATGTAAAAAACCAAATCTAATCTCAGCTGTCATCGGCGGTAAGGAAAATAACCAAGAATATGAGCAGAGCTAATGAGACAAAAGGGTTAATGAGCATAACAATGGTGGGGCAGTAAAATATTGGATTTATTCGTGGGACGGGTCTAAGCGATGCGCTGATAACGCAACGGGTTAAGGTGAAGATCGAATTTGGATTTGGGTTACGTTGATTGTCACCTTATTATTTTTTAGGGTTGACAAATTTGAATAATATTGTTTTTATATGTATCTACAATAGTAGTCATTTTAGAACATAAATTATGTAGTAATGTGTAAGTTTGTAGTTATTTATTAAAATAAA
This sequence comes from Thymelicus lineola, assembly GCA_963932265.1. NCBI lineage: Eukaryota > Metazoa > Arthropoda > Insecta > Lepidoptera > Hesperiidae > Thymelicus > Thymelicus lineola. The sequence goes on along the minus strand of OZ010702.1, from coordinate 5,096,524 downwards.
CAAAAGTTTGTGATATTTAAACTATGTCAGTTTTAAGGTAGTTTTTTTTTTAAATTCATACGATTGATATCGTTTCAAACTCAACTGAATATGAAAATTGATTTAAATTTCGAATAAAAAAGTTTAAGAATTGATTAAAACCTTTAGACTAAATTAACCTAATCTTATTAACAAATCGTAGAAAACGATCCTCTTTAATTAAATTTTTCTAAGTATTTTCATCGATAATATTTATTGATAACATTGATAATATAATCATTGATTTGTCTATTTTATTACACAGTGTCATGTTACAGTTGTCTAATAAAATATTGTCTGACTGAAATCGAACATAAAATAAGTTATAATGATCATCAAACTTGACTTAACTTCCGAATGTATAAAATTAAACAAGTTTATACGAAACCTTTATGATCGCGGCAATTTCTTAAACAGATAAGAGTCATTCTAATAGTCATTAAACGTCAATTAAAGAACTAATTAGATAAAGGTAGGCTTTAGCATTCTTGCTTTGAAGTCTAACTTTCTTGCATGTCCTAATAATATCTTCGTATGATGTCATAAAATGGGTCCTTTATAACTAAAAAACTGCAATCATTTTAATGAAGAAGTAAGTAGTAGTTTTGGTATCAAATCTAGTAATATAATGAAATAACTTTTATATACAGTATTTATATGTATATGTACAGTATGTGTTACAGTATGTATAGTTATAACTGGTATTAAAATAAGGTTTATAGTATGTAAGTAATATCAACAATAAAAACTTGTTACTGAAAATATGTTATTTTGCAGATACAACAAAAAAGCATAAGAGTAATCATATTTTTTAAAGCAATACTAGGAACTAAATAATTTTTTACCCTGAATTATTAATACAATTATTAATAAACTTTTTTCACGCAATTAGCTCACGTTGTTGATAATTGAATAACAACTACCCCTTAACTTTTCACTTCAACCGCAATGATCAAATTTCGTTTTTATTGTTAATCCTGCCACAAATGAGCGGCATACTGCGCGGCGGCCCTAAACAACTGACCGACACAAAAAGCTAAAAAAATAAACACTTATTCCAAGATTCCGAACGAATCTTATTCCATAAGTTTTATTAAGTTTCAAGGTTGTAACTAATGATTGTCAGTGTCTTTGCTCTTTGGTATCCGTAGTAAATAGTTACAATACAGCGTGGACACTTCTGTGTGTCCTTGTAGTACTGAATAAAAAATACGTTAATCTATACTAATGTTATAAAGGAAAGGTTTGATTGTTTGTTTGCATTGAATAGGCTCCGAAACTACCAAACCGATTTAAACAATTGTTTCACTGTTGGGAAGCTACACTATCCCCGGGTGACATAGGCTATTTTATATATTTTTTTACTATTTTTCCCGAAGCAAAGTGAGGGCGATTTCCTAGTATAATATATTTAGGATATGAATTTGTATTTACAAAGCTAGTTAATCTACTTTGCAATAATCCGTTTTATTAAACAATAAAGTATAATAACCACATCTACACAACATGGGTGATCACTAAGTAATGGTAAAAATTTCTTGAGCGCTTCTGTGCTTTGGAGTCACATTTATAGGTATATACATACATTGTGACACATACTCGCAGGTCATCAATCTTTTGATCTCAATGGCATTTAAGTAGTAGGCTTTTATATCCGCCTGGCTTGCAAGTCTTTGAAAATTGGCCATCAAAATATCTAAACCACTTTTTAAGGAAATAAAGACGATTAGATAAATAAAGATTATTTCATGTTTATGATGTTATAAAAACCTCTCTGGTGCCTTATTTGCTCATCGCTTACGCGTTTTAATAATCGGCGATTACGAAAAGGACGTTCAAATGGGTCAGTGCGAATGAAATGTTTGAATTTTTAGTTTTATTTAAAGCAAAAACCGCCTGTTGTTTTATGATTCACGTAAAGAATTTGATTGTCTGTGGTTGAAACGCTGTATATTGTTGCTTTAAAGCAAAAAGATAAAATAGTTTACAAATCCTTAAAAACGTGATTGCATCGTTCGTAGCCCCGTGGTTTTTGTCCAATGTTATAAATTATCGACTTGCTATTGTGAAGCGATTTGTGCAAATGATAGCATCGGCAAGTGTAGATAGATTGTTAAGAATAGATTTACATTACAGTGGACCCGCGGTAATCCGACAAACGTTTTGCAGGGCGATGTCGGATTATCGAATTTGTCGGATTATAGAGTACTGCCTACTATACTGGTCCGAGACCCTCTATAGTCCGAAATTTTTTTAATAAGAGTACCTTGTAATCCGACAAATTACGAATTAAAGAATCTATTTGAACTTTTATTAATTGAATTTGTATGTACAATTAACAGTGATAAGCGTGTCGGATTACAGGGGGCGCCGGATTAGACAGGGTCCGGATTACCGAGGGTCCACTGTATAAAAAAAACTAAACTGGAAGAGCAGTGCGCATTGGTTAAATTTCGGCTGTGCCTATCTATTCATTATTTTATCATGTTTCCTAAAATTATATAGTGGTAACCACTTATAAATCGGAAGGGTGAATATCAGAAACGAGCATTTTTTTTCAATTTTGGTGGCGAAATTTTATCTTTAGTTTCCATGAAAAATAAGGACCTGATATAAGAATAGAAAGTCTAAGCTAGAAGGACCTTCAAGAGGTCTGAGAATATCTCGATAACTTGAGATATTTAAGTTCAAATTCTACTGTGGCCACCAGAATTGAGAATCGCCCACCAAAATCGAAAGTACCCACCAAAATTGAAAATCAGTGTCACCAAAATTGAATGTTCTGATATTCACCCAGTAAACTATGCTTGAATGCTTCAGAAGACACGAATATTATCAATCCTCAATTTAACCACCAATCCATTACTATTTATTACCTATTCAAATGTATTATATATTCAACACAATCAATCCGTTTGGAGTTCGACAAATCGCGGAGTGGCAGTGGACAATCTTGACATCTGGTTTCAATATGTCGAACAATATTTGACTACGGCAATCAAAGTAGACTGACATACACTACAACGCACAATTGAAGTGGACGTAAAAGTGTGAAATAAATACTAAAACTTTGTGTAGAGGTTTTTTATAGTGTGGGGGAGCACTAAGAAAAGGTTAAGTTTTTCGCGCGTATCTTATATCTATGTTTGTATGTATGTATGAATGTATGCATGTAATATTCTTTATTATAATCCGCGCGCGACAAGAATGGTATGGGACCTTGTTAAAGTAAATCGAAAATGACAGTTCTCAAGTAACATTAGCTAAAAGTGCTGAACAAATTTAATGACATAATTATTTTTTAAGAGCCATTTCGCAAAACTCGGTTGATAAACTATAGGTATTTGAAGCGGCTCCGCGGCGTGATATTGCCTCGCGCGGCTCGCGTCGCGCTTGACCTCAGTTCTGTGCGAGTAATCTTCTTGATACTTTCAAACGTAAAAATTTTAAAATTATGAACATAAGACGGCGGAAAGCGAAAACGTAGTCATCCACAAAAATATTTCAACATGTCGTAGTCAACAAAATCTTTGCGAATAATTGTTTGGATGAGATTTGAGTTACAATTATATTATATTTAGAAAAAATAACAAGCCTAATATCCAAAAATCGTGAGTTTAAGTTAAAAAACACGCTAGTTATGATTTTTTTAAAAAAAGTGTAAAAGGTTTTGAACATTTTCGTTTTTGTGGATGACTACGTTTTCGCTTTCCGCCGTCGATATAATTTTAATTATACACTTTGTGACCACATACATGTATCTGGTTTGTGACAATATAAGTTTATATAACAATTAAGAGTACAATGTAGTAGTACCATTATCGGTAACTTATTTACATAATACATTTTAGGTACCTACTTAGGTACATCACAATAAAGATGTCCAATAGATGCATATTGCAAAAATCAATATTTTGGCAAATCAACGTGAAAAATTAAAAATCACGTTTTTTCAAGGTGATCTATAAAATGCAATATGCGTCCATTTTGCCTGCGATATTCGCAGCGCGTCGAAATACATAGGTATACCTAAATTCAAATCAATCGGAGGGTATAGAACCGGGAAATCCCGGAACCGAAAATCCCGGGATTTACAAAGGAATACGGTACTTTTCAAAAGAACCAGGAAACAAAATAAAAGAACCGGGAAACAAAATAAAAGAACCGGGATTTTCTGAACTTTTGGGAAATAAAAATATGTCGCGTCGTGATACAAAAGATAACGTAAAAATAAAGGTAAATACAATCCATACACAAAAATGATTACAGCTTTAAAAAGAAGATATTCAGAACGTCGGCTACATGAAGCAGCTATACTAATATAATATTATTTACACAACCCAGATCGATATTTTTCTAATATAAATGAAGATGATACTCTTTTTTCTCGTCCAAGCAGTGCTGAATTGTGCAATACAATTGTGTTGCTTTCATACAATTAATACGAAACTTATGTTTGCATGTAAGGTATAATAGTATGATGGTTACTCAATCACGGCAAACGACTATACGGATTTGGGTAGAAAACAGTTTTCCCTATTTAATGCTCCTGAGAGATAAAATAGGAAACGCGATACTAACTATTTTCACGCGGGGAAAGCCGTGGTAAAATAATCCCGAAAGAACTGAAAATCCCGGGAATCCCGGTTCCAGCATAGGCGAGTACCGAAAATCCCGGTAATTTAAAACAGGATCGGTTTTCGATACCCTAATCATTACCGTGATACAAAAGATAACGTAAAAATAAAGGTAAATACAATCCATACACAAAAATGATTACAGCTTTAAAAAGAAGATATTCAGAACACTATTCTTTGAATGTTAAAAACGAATTCTTTATTGTTTTCTGTTGGTTTACAAAACAAAATATTGACAATAGTCTAGTATAATAAATTATGAGAAACGAAATTCGCACTTTCCTCCCAAACCACTTGCTCTACAAGAAAAATGTATGGCACATAAAATGTCAATCTTTTTATGGGCTACAACTTTTACTCGATCCTTTCGGAAATCGTCTAGGACGCACCGTTTAGGAGATATAAGGAGTTTTCGGAAAATTTGGGAGGGGGGGGGGGGTTAAGGTTGGGCCCAATAAGATTGGGTAATGTTGCAAGTATGAGTTCCACAGGGCGGATGGAAATTCAGTCGGAAATCGTCTAGGACGTACCGTTTAGGAGATAAATGGTATTTTAGGAAAATTTGGGGAGGGGGGGGGGTAAAAGTGGGTTCAGTAAGATTTAGCAATAGGTTTGGGGGTTTACTAAAGGGGGTTGAAATTTCCGTCTAAACTTGTCTAGGACGCACCGTCTCCGAGATATCCGGGATTTCCGGTTTTCCAAAAATCTATTATTATATCCCGATATCCTGATCTGCCGATCTGCGCCTACCTGATGAGTGCGGTATTTGCCCGGATGCCTCCCAGATTATCACGACGCAAAATTCCACTTTTGGGTGAAGAACTGAGGGGGGGGGGGGGTATAGGGGGAGGCGAGGGGTTTTGAAGGGAAAAAATGAGAGGGTGATTTGTATTTGTGTTGTGTATTTGAGATACGTGAGTTTTGGGGAGTTGACGGAACTTGGGTGCACGAGAGTTTCCAAACAACGAATGTATTATCTTTGACTAATAATAAGTGACTATAGCTGACTAATGTCGGAGCTTCTATCATTCCAACATTTTGGCTTAGCAATAGGGTACCGTTGAAACCGTTTGGGTACGGAACTCTATAAAGTACAGATTGATCTAAAAGTTGTATAAATAAAGGGTATGTGTATACAAGTTATAATTATTTATTATTTTTTTTCTATGTAAATATGTAATTTACACATATAACAAAAACCTAAATACTGTAAACAGTAACTAATGTCTAAAAACGGACAATGTTTTATTTCAAATTACAGCAGTGACTTCCAACCCAATAGGGGTTGAATTTCCAAAAATCCGATAGCCTAAAGCCTTCTTCGATAAATGAACTATCCAATACAAAAATAATTTTTCAATTCAAACCAGTAGTTCCTGAGATTAGCGCGTTCAACCAAACAAACAAACTTTTCAGCTTTATAATATTACAATAGTAATAGTATAGATTAGTATAGATATAGTTATATTTTGTACATATGTATGTTCGTGATTTTCTCCGTTACTACTTACACTACATAAATTGGAAAGAAATAGTTACTTAATTTCTATTGTTTTCTTCAAACCAAAGATGTTTAAAGCAGAATATTACGCAAACGGACCCCTGAATTGAAAAATGGTCTTTTGAAACCTATAATATTTTTGAAAGACCTTTTCAACGATACCCCACATTAAGGGGTAGACGAAGAAAAAATCATACGGAACGGACAGACGGACGGACGGAAGGACGGACGGCCGGACGGGCTAGCCGGCCGGTTGAAATAACGAACGGACTAGACATGATTCCGATTTGACTACAAAACCCTGAAAATTATAGAAAACTAAAAATAATACAATTGACTGTAACTAAAAATTCTCACGTGATCAAGACTGTTCAATGGCAATATAATTACGTTACTTTTACGAAATCTATTCCTTAGATGGCTAAAGCAAAAATTGACATAGGTCCGACGTCCAAGAGTGCTGCCGCACGACTGATTTGATTTCGCGCCAGTGCGTATCTTTATATGGTAAAGTAAATTCGTTTTAATAAATTATTTTTTGCAGTAAGATAAAAAAAAAATTACGTGTCATATTCGACAAAGACCATATTTTATTACTACATAAATTTTTGATGGGAAATACGCTTTATTGAATACAAAAATCGATGGTAAAGTCATGGCATAAACCATGAAAATTGGTAATGTTATTGAATTAATTTTGAAACGAATATTATAGTAATCGTATATCCCTTGTAATAAATGCAAAATATAATATATGAGTGTTCTCTAGACATTTTTTTTTACTCAATTTAATAAAACTTAATAAAGAAAATCAGTGTATGAAATTGACTCTGTCGTCCTTTTGCTGAAAAATAGTTATGCTAGATTGACAGTTACGCAGAAACAAATTAATATTTTCAAAATTCCGGTAAATGAAGATCCAAGATGAAGGATTGATCTATTTCATGAGTTCATTTGCAAGCATTAATATCTTTCTTATGATACTAATTTTTGACATCAAATTCTTCATTCCGCGCGTCTAACCGCGAAATGGCTCTTAATAATATCTAGTATTAATCATAAATTAATTATTTCTGCGATCTATCATAGGCTTATAAAAATATAATACATAAAAATGTTTCATGGTTGTAATCAATTTAATAAAATATTCAGGTACATTATTTTACAGATATTCCAACTCTTCAATGCCACTCATATTTGCTTCATGGGAATCATCAGAGCTTTCGTCGAATAAATTTTAGTGTAGTTATTATGCTAAAAAACATGAGCAAAGACGTAGGCAGAGTGCTAGTAAATATTTCTGCAGAAGAAGTCACGGGAACCAACTTGTCAACTTTATAGATAGCCTATAGGGCAGGGGAGGCTAGTTGTAAAATGTTCCATCCATCCGTCAGCCTTTAGAGTTCTACTGCTGGACATCTCCGCTTACATGCGCCGCTTTGACCAACCCTAAGTATTCGTGTAAACTGTGGAACAAGCTACCTGCATCGGTGTTCCCTCCAGGCTATGACATGGGGTCCTTCAAGAAGCGGGTCTATCGTCATCTTCTTGGCCGGCAACGCGTTGATGACGCCCCTGGTGTCGCTAATGTCCATGGGCGGCGGTGATCACTTACCATCAGGTGACCCGTCTGCTCGTTTGCCTGCTCAAAGCATTAAAAAAAAATCTGAATCTAGCGTACCTATAACCTGCTTCTTTTATATGACATCATAACAGGGTAACAACTTAATTGGCTGGGGTTTAGAATCCGATACCAGGAGTTTGTACATGAGAATGGTTGAAGCTTATAGAGGTTCATCAGCCGATTACAACGGTACCACTCGCAACTCTCGGCGACGCGCCGTTTTCGAGAAAAATGAAAAAAAAACTTTCAATCCTTAGTACCCTCCCCCATCCCCCTCTTCTCCCCCTACTCCTGCTACTGGATTCTAAATTTTTACCACTTAATTACTCAGTAGCTTTAGAATGTTTTGTTTTGAATTTACACTTGACTTTACACTACTCCATGGGCAGCGTTGACATACCATAAAATCTACTTACTTCTCAGCCAATAATTAAAAAAAGGATTTCTCTTAGCCATTATCAATACCTCTTATTTGATGTAAATTAAAAAATATCTTATTGTTATCTTTTCTAACAAAAAATTTGCGGTATACCAAAGCGCTGTCTTGCAAATCCTTGTAACTTGTTTCTTTTTTCTGATTACGCCCACATTTGTCCCGTACCACTTAAGGGTGGGCAGTTAATCGTATTAAATGCGAGTACATTAAAGCAATTAGCCTGTTATCGTAAAGAAATGATAAGTAAATGTTTTAACCGCAACCGAACGATATTTGATACTGCTGGCTTTCGCTTTTTCTTTGTTTCGAACTTTTCGAGAAAGGTTTTTTACTTATTAATGTGATGTTTGGTTCGGTAATACAACTTGGAAAGAAAAAAATAAATAAAAAAAATATTTTATTTTTTATCGAATATTAAAATTGTAGCAGATAGCAGATATTTAATAAAAAATATTAGTGTCTTTATATAAGCATTAGAAGGCACAACCATGTTTAAAATGTTTGTATGTCTATTACGTTTGACCGCGTATCACGCAAAACTACTTAACAAAACTAGATAAAGTTTTTAGAGTTGTGTTGCTAGACGTCTCATTTAAAATCTAGAGCATGTTTCATCTTGATACGTCACTGAGAAGCCGAGATATTAATAATAATAATTTCAACATTCTTCGCGTACATAGTAGCGCACAAAGCGTTAGTTAAAAACGTACTCAGTATCATATTCCAGATCATGGTCTATCGAAGTGCAAAGTTTTATGAAAATCCGTTCAGCAGTTTTGCATGAAAGAGTGACAAACAACCATACAAACTTTCACATTTATAATATTAGTAGGATAAGTGACAGGTTTCAATTAACCGAGATTCAACGATTGCCTTACTAGCCATGAGCGAGTCAATGGAAGCGAAACGTCCTTTATTAATAGGTGTGTACTGTGTAGTCCCTTTAATGGTATCCCATCGCCAGTTTGACAATGTGAGCGGCGAGCGCAAAGGGAAAACAGGTGTTGTAGCGCCCTAGCAAGCTTTCAGTATGCCGCGATGTGTGTCCCAAGGTATGAGATACTAGCGTTTTATGTGAAAAACGGGTAAACGCATACGGACTACCTGATGGTAAGTGATCACCGTCGCTTATGGACACGTGCGTCAAAGCGTCAATGAAGCTGCAAGTGCGTTGCTAGCCTAAAGTGCGTTGCTGTTCTGTATGTAAGCTTTTTAGGCAGAATTATTGCCAGAATATAGTACAAGCATAGTTCACAAAATAATACGTTATTTCCTTATGTTCTGCCTAAACGAATGCAATTTTTTGCGTGAGGGAAAAATTCTTTTATATTGAAGTTGTAAGTACAATACGTTAGTTTTCCATTTTTGAACATTATTTTTTTTTTATTATGATTACGAAAGGTGAAAAAATAAAATAACTTTTTCTTATATTCTGTGTAACATTTGACAGATTTTTCGTGAAGAATGTAAAGATACAGTGAATTAGAGAATTAAAACCTAGCCGGTATGACGCAGTTGAAAGACACATCACAAGACTTTTTCTGTTTTGGGATGCTATGAATGTCGAAAAAGTTATGTAGCAATCCGTGAACACTTTAAACAACTATAATATATTTATATTAGAGATAGCATTTTCATGTGAATAGCGAATGAAGGCCACTAAAACTAACACCGTTTCATTATTGCCCAAAACACACGTACCCGTATTACGTACAGACCCACCCGTATTACTAAGTGTTGATGCAGTCCAGGATGGTAAACATATTAACTTAGTAGAAGCCTATTCACTCTTTTCTTGAAGACTCCTACATCGCAGGAGGGTTCTACCGTTAAATTACTTGGCTATCTTTTCTTTACAAACAATTATTACCTCACTACATAAATTCCGCTAAAGTTAGTTACTTACGTCCATAAGTATATCCAATTCCTTTCAACTAAAGCTCACATATGCAAGCAGTGCCAATTTGTTTCGTATTATCTGCGTGTAACTGACAGACAAACAGACGGATTGACGTCTATTTGTATAAGACAAGACGAAGGTTGTCTTTTTACTTATTTAAAGAAATCTATTTATGTATATGAGTGTTATATTTATGTATACAATTCGGTGGGACTTTTAATGGTAATAAACTTTAAATAACTTGATTTATTGAGGCAATTCAAGCACATTTGTTTTGATAAATTAATGTATTAGGTATGGTGGAATGGAGTTTTTTGATATTTCCTAAAAGTTCCTAAATGTTAGGCTGTTTGTTAGGTCATGAAGAATAAACCGGAAAAGTGAAAATTACACTCGCTTGGAGAGGGTTCCGTACGTTGATTATGTATTTATGTTATTTTTATATTTAAATTATTTTTTGAGATCTTCTTATATATTTTTGTGTAATATATGCGTAAAGAACTATTTTCTGCATTTTTTTGAAAAATCCAGCTTCAGTAGTTACGGAGAAAAGGGGGGAGATGGTCAATTTTCGTCTTCAAATTTCGTTCTTTCTTGAATAATTTTAAGTATCCATCGTAAAACTAAAACAAAAATGTATTTGAGATCTTTACAATAAGCCCTTTCATTTGACATATTACACGATACGGTTTGCAAAACAGTTTTTTTATTCCTTAATTTTTTTTTCAAAATTCTGTTGATTATATCTTCGTATTTGTTTTACAAAAAAGAACATGAGTACCAAATTTCATTTCATTTGGTTTAGTAGTTTCGGAGTAAATTGGCTGTAAAAGGCGAAGAGAGTGACACGATTGATCCTATAAGGGTTACGTTTTTCTATTTTTTCGGGACCCTAAAAAGCTACAGAAATGAATTAACTACTGAAATAACAGCTAATTTTTCCATCCCAAAATTTGCTCGTAAAATAATCTATACTAATAATAAAGAGGAAAGATTTGATTGTTTGCATTGAATAGGCTCCGAAACTACTGAACCGATTTGAAAAATTCTTACACTGTTGGAAAGCTACACTATGCCCGAGTAACATAGGCTATATTACATTTTCAAAAAAATTAGGGATCCTTAATAAAACTACAATAATGTAACCCAAGGTGTCAAAAATAAAGAAAACCGAAGCAAAACGAGGGCGGTTACTCGTCATAATATAAGATGAGAAAAGATAAGTAAGAGCGCTAAGAAATACCAAGATACATTACGAGAATAATCATTCCTGTCACCTAAATATCTGCCCCGGGAATCGAACCCAGGACCTTTTTGCAAGTAGGGTTTTTACTTTTTAACGGGGTCATCACGAATAGTTATCGTCGTACAGTCAAAAAATATTAGTTACAGTAGTTAAACATTGAATAATTGAAACAGTGAAAGTTAAATATCGAGTATCCAAACACGATACTGGGTAAATATCTGCAGTATCTATGATAGCTACCGGCGACAATGTTCAGCTGAGTCGCTGATTGCCACATTGTGGCTCACAATAACTCGATTAGAACGGCCCTCGGTAGCCGGACATGCACGGTGTTCTACTGTGGATAAGATTAGAATAAAATAGAATAGAAAAATTTTATTTCGCTAGTTTTCACAACAAAATTAAACTAAAATTACAGGAATTTATGCTATTTAAAAATAAAATAAAAGGAAATAAATTATGTTGCGATAAATGACAAAACAAGAAACACACTCAGCTTTAGTTGTGGCGGAATGCCCGAACCGCTGGTTTTCTGTGTGCCCTGTTCTTATCATGTAGTTCGGTCAATTATATTAGTATATTCTCTCTACTTTTAACCGATTTCAAACAAGTAAGTTTTTCAAAACTAAATACACAATTTTATAGTGTCAATTTACCATTTAATGCAAAAAAATATTACTGTGCTATTAACCGTTAAAGAGTTCCCTCGTTTGAAGCTCAACCTGAGCATAATATCAGGTCATGCTAATAAAAAAATGTCATCAGAACTACGAAAATATGACGTAATAAGTAGATTTCAATCATTTAATAAAAATAAAAATCCCCCGGTTATTATGGTCCTCTGCGATAAGTGAGGTGTTACAACTTAATTTAAAAGTGGATCTACGTGGATCTTAGCGGATCTTAATTTGAAAGTGGATTACAGCATTTATTTATTTATTTATTTATTTATACTTTATTGACCACAACATAAAAATTACGGTACAAATGGCGAGCTTAATGCTTAATGCATTCTCTACCAGCTAACCATTAGGCCAAACAGAGACACACGAAGGGCGGTATAAAAACGAAGTTATAAAAACGCGACATAAATTATGATATAAATACACATAGAAAATACTTACATATCATAATACATATACATATATACACACATACATACATACATATATACATACATACATAATAATATATAACAATAAATAAAAAAACACATGAAAGATGACGAACATTGTGATTTAAGGATGACAACTCAGTAGATAAGCCCGTAGCTTATTCTTAAAGGTAAGCTTAACAGAGGGTTTTCTGAAGTCCTCGGGGAGTGAGTTCCAGAGTCGAGCGGCCGAAACTGTGAAAGAGTTAGAGACGAAGCCAGACCGGTGCAGCGGGATGGAAAGCAGGTAAGATGCACGAGAGCGAAGCTGCCGATCATGGGAAGAACATAAATACTGGAATTTGGATTTCAAGTAATCCGGGGAAAAGTTATCAAAGAGAATAGAGAAAAGGGAACATAGCGTCCTGGATCGCCGTCGCTCGCGGATGTGAAGCCATTTAAGCTTAGAACGATAAGAAGAAATGTGATCATATTTGCGAAGGCAGAAAACAAAGCGAACGGCACTGTTAATGAGACGATCCAGCTTGTTCAAGAGAGCCTCACTCAGGTCTAAATAGCACACATCACCATAATCGATAATCGGGAAAATGAGCGCTTGAACCAGATAAGCCTTTGTATCAGTAGGGAGAAAATTTCTGAGCCGATTCAGCGTGGACAGTGAGGCAGTCACCTTACGGCAGACCTCAGCTACCTGCTTGTTCCAGCTAAGGCTGCTGTCAATAAACATGCCAAGGTCTTTGACGCTAGTGGAGTAATTAATGCAGTAATTCTCAAACGTGACAGGCGCCACCGAGTCAGTGTCGATTTTGACCATTTGGCGTGGGCTACCAACAAGTATAGCTTGGCATTTCCGGGTATTAATTTTAAAACCAAATTTTTGGGACCAGTTGCTAACCCTAACAAGGTCTTCGTTGATTTTAGCAACGGCACCATTAATATCCGCTACATTAGCGTGGGTATAAATTTGCAGGTCATCAGCATAAAGATGGTAAGAGCAGCCAAGAAGAGGGGTAAGAGAATTTATAAATAAAGAGAAGAGAATAGGTGACAGAATGCCGCCTTGTGGCACGCCAGAAGTGAGATCGCACCAGGTTGACTGACACGCACCTAACTTAACAGCCTGTTGACGACCACGAAGATAAGAAGAAAACCATTCCACGACTGTAGAAGAGAACCGGAGTCTCGCCAGGAGAGCAAGGAGGATATCGTGGTCAACCATGTTAAATGCGTTTGAAAAATCGATTAATACGAGGATGGTAACCATTTTATCCTCCATGCTCGCGCGAATGTCCTCAGTAACTTTAAGAAGGGCCGTGGTAGTACTGTGTCCGGGTCTAAAGCCAGACTGGAAAGCACTAAGCAGGTTATGTTTGAAAATAAAAGATGAGAGCTGCTTGTGCACAATAGCTTCTAAGACTTTAGACAGTAACGGCAATAGAGAGATAGGCCTGTACTCCTTCAGTTCACGGGGGCAAGTTGATTTAGGGATGGGAATAACTAGCGCTTTCGACCAGAGGGAGGGAAATTCCCCTGTAGTCAATGAAGTGTTTATAATATGAGCAATCGTGGGAAGAAGAAATTGTAGTACAGGCATTATCATCGCTCTACTTACACCATCATACCCCACTGCACCCGACTTAATAGATAAGAGTACTTTCCGGACCTCAACTACAGCAACAGGAGAAAATGAAAAAACTTCAGAGACGGATACAGCCATGGAAGATATTTCAGAGATGGTAGAGGACTTAACAATGATGTTGACAGGAGATGCAGAACTGAAATGAAGATTAAAGTCATCAGCGGAGAAGGCAGGTTTACTGACATTGGCAGAGAGTTTGCCTACGCCAAGGGAGTGAAAGAATTTCCAGATGTCCGCTGAAGATGAGTTGGAGATATTTTCTAGGAAGTAAGATCGTTTGGCGGCTCTCACCATCTTATTACACCTGTTGCGAGCAATCTTATACGAAGACCAATTTTCGGAGCACCTGTCACGCTTGAACTTACGGAAGGCTCTGTCCCGGCGCGTCATCGCCATCCGAACACCCCTGGTGATCCACGGCGCTGGCTGCCTTTTCACCCTCACAGCACGTAGAGGTGCATGCTTGTCAAACAGTGCGAGGACAATTGAATTGAGTAGAGACACCTTTTCGTTAACTGTTGACGCAGCATACACACCACTTAGATCTAAAGAGGTAGCATCTTCCAATAAGGCGTTGGTATCAATTTTGGCAAAACATCGCATCATAACAACTTCAGGCCTTAATTTAGGTGGGCGCAATTTATAAGCATTCAAATTTTACAGTAAAAAGAAATATTAATTTAAATTATGTTCATCTCTTAATAAAACTCACAATTATTCATTTTTTATTTAGGTACATACCAAACTAAATATCACTCAAACTTGCAATACAAATAGCTTATCCCTGTATTTCCATCGTCCTACAACCCCCAATTAGGCTCGCACGGAGCGAACGGACAAAGGCAAAGATAATGGCCAGTAACTGAGTTCGGAAGATAGTTCACTTAGAGCCAACTTAACTTTATCAAGTTGCAATTAAGTACGCCGACGTAATTGAATATTCTCACGGCCCATATCACAATTACCCTCGTGATCTGACCGATATCGATCCACTGGCAAATTGAACGGAAATTGGATCTTTGATGTTACTTTATGGTGTTTAGAATTTGAAGTCTGCTATAATAGTCTAGATAATAATCATTATATTGCGTTAAGATTTTTGAAGCAGTTTAAACTGACTACATTTATGTTTGTTTATTAAGAGATGGAGATTAATAGGGGAGGAATGCTCATGATAGCACTGATGTCCATGGGTGACGATGACCACGTATTATCTCGTCTCTTCTCTCATCTCGAGTCGCCGACACATCTGCTCATTGATAAAAGAGAAGTGTAAAGAAGAGTCATCCATATCTAAATTCGTATCAATTAATATTAGAGTAAACTGTTACACCTCTTTTTCACCTATATACCTAAGCGTATAACTATGGTCTCCGGTATATCTATAAATAAAGGAAGTATGAGAGTGAGAAAAAAGTTCGACAAAATCTTATTTTCAATACCTAGTTTTCTACTCGAATACGTAGATGAATGTTTAAATTCGAAATGTATTACAGACAGTTATACCAAATATGAACGACAGTATGTTTCAACTCCTAACAGCAGGTCTTTCGAATTTAAACCCCACACGTTGCGTAAAACTAAAAAAAGAAATCAATACCCGATCTGAAGATTTCATACTGAACCTGTCCGTCTGCCTGTAGGTATGATAACTGATAACATCTCGATTGAGTCGGTTACTACGTAGGTAGTTAAAATTTTATGTCTTTACCCGTTGACTTTTATAATAATTGAAATTATAATTCTTCCAAATTGACTATCTAATTAAACTTCTACAAAATTTGTTGCTTAATACAAAACTAAAAAGCGAGTAAGTGCGTATCAGGCTTTCAAACTTTTTGCACGACAAAAATCTTTGTATAAAAATATAATCTTGAATGTAAAAAAAATAATTTTATTCGCTCATCACTTTAGCTTTAGTAACATAGTTTTATTATTTTACCTCACATTGACTTATCAAATAATAGTTTTACTGCTTTTGAAAGTTTTTTACTTCAGTGTTGTTAAAATACCCATTAGGTACACTGTCTTGTACCCTCGAATCAATATAAGTTGGAACCTCAGGTACATTGCAAAATTCTGTAAAGATAATTCTGTAAATGAGTCAGCCACCAAACGACCAAACGTGTTCCGGCTGGGGGCTTGAGAGCCAGTTCTCTCTTTCTTTTTCTTCTCTCTTGGCTGGAAACGCATCAGTGATGCCTTTGGTGTTGCTGATGTTCATGGGCGACGATAACCACCTACCATCAGGTGGATCATCAGCTCGTTTGCCGGCTATTTCCATTAAAAAAAAGATTTTAGTGGCACTCCTATAGCAAAATTCTATACACTGATGGCTATACACTGAATATATTTCAATAAGGACATTCCTCAGAATCGACATTAGCGTGACGGTCGTCAGCCGATCGCGATCGGCCGTGGCGCCGATGAATAGAACGTCCACCTCTATTGTAAGTTAATGTACTTGCTCTGAGGGGGGCATACGGCTGTGGTGGTTGGCGAACTGGTGGCTATAGTTACGAACTTCGGATAGGTTTGAAATTTGTTGACCCCAAATACAAGTATGTACGAACTGAGTATAGCAAATGTGTGTGGCATGCATTGCTGACATCAGAATCAGCTGCATTAAGTTCAATACCTTCTTATTTATACATAAAGTAACAGTCCTTAACTGTACCATGAAGCCATTATTTACTTGTTGGTATTGAGTTTTTAAGTGATAATAATTAATATAAGTAAGGTTAACAGAATAATTATTTTTCAATTTTTTATCCGACTGTATATATAAAAGGCAAAAGTGATTGACAGATCAACGCACAGGCCAAACCCTTAGGCTAGAAACTTAAAATTTCGCACACGTATTCCTCTTATGAGGTAGGCATCCACTAAGGAAGGATTTTTCAAAATTCAACCCTCAAGCGGGTGAAATAGGGTATAAATATGATAAGTATAATTTCCGCGTGCGAAGCTGCAGGCAACAACTAGTCAAAGATACACAGATATCAAATCAACTATAGTGAGATAAACTCTTTGTTTGCATTAGAATTGGCCTATCCTGCCAGCCGTGTGTCCGCACAAGTTGCCTCGCGAGAATGGTGATGCGGCCTCTACAGGAAGCCTTCAGCTTTTGTTCTCCGCTCGAAATGATAAAAACGTCAAGAATCCCGCCACGACTATTGTTTTGCAACCAGTTTTTTTGTTTGTTTTATTGTTTGTTTATTACGCCGTGCGGTGGGCTCGCGAGCTTCGTATAAAGTTATAACTTAACATTGTTGTGTTCTGCGAACGACGTTTTGTTCGGACCGTTGATGTTAATTAACATCATCAACGTGAATTGTTACAGAAAATAAGAATACTTTTTGAAATTGCAATATTTAAGGTGTCAAAATAATATGGGGTAATGACGGTGAGAAATGACAGGTGCTGTTACCTTGTCCGGCTCGAAGGACCAAGGGTTTAATTATATTACGGTGGTAACACTGAAATTTTGATGGTAATTAGGTATTGTAGCGGACGTTATGGCCATGCTTGGAATATTTTGGAATACTCAATGGTATGCTAGTTTGGGATAGATTGATGTGCGGTCAGAACGAACATCCAATGTTCGCGATTGTTATATTTGTTAAGGTTTTTAACGGCACTTATATCATCATCGCACTCATAATTTTCTCATTGCTGGATTGGGATCTCCTATCAGAATGTAAGAGTACATGTCATACCAAGCAGATTGACAGACTTAACACACCGTTTTAGAACCTTATGAAGAATTTTATCGGGGCAGGTATCCCACACTGAATCAAGTCATAATTAATAAGTTATAGTGATTCTTCACACACTTCACTTTATTCAAGATACTTTAAAAATAAGACAGGAATTTGTAAAGTATATTTGTAAGTAATGAAAAGTGTTACTTGTAGTATACCAGTATACACATTAAGAATAAGTATAACTACAATACGTCTTATACAAGTCCAAACACAATCTGTTCTTCTCTTACCAAGCAAACTAAATTAGAACCGCTAACCTCTCAGATTTGTCAAACAAAATGACCAAGTGCTAGGAGACTGTGAACCAAAAGAAAACAATAAAACGGTTATAGAAATAATCGGCGTGTAGCCCCGGTATATTAATGAGCGATGCGCGCGCGCATTTGTCAAAAGAATACACAATAACTGTTATGGATAACCGATAGTTTGTTGCTTAGTTAGGCGTAACAACCGACCAATACACGAACTTCGATAGGATCGGGGCGCACTAGGCGCATTCTTTTTGCTTTATTTTTAGTATAGCGAATATTTTATTTAGGTTATTCAGATAAATTCACTAAAGAAATGTACAAGATTTAGAAAATTATAGATAGGGTTTTCATGTAAAAATCATTACATAAAATACTCACTTTAATGATTGAACAGTATAAGATGATGATACTATTTACAACTATGATATAAAATTCAATTTAAATCGTAGTTGTAAATCGTAATTGTAAAGAAAAATAATAAAATAACATTATTAAAAAATTTTGATAAGAGTAAGATTAATTATTTTTATTAGATAAAATAACTACAGATTTTTACCATACCTAAGACACATCTTTTCTATCACTTAATTTTTTTATATAAATTTCTACTTTCTTCTGAATTTTATTACAACAATATATATTATAATATTATCATGAAATTATATCATTAAAACCAAAAGAAACATAGAGCGTAGATTAAAATTATATAATATTATAAAAAAATATATATAAAAAAAAAAATTGCACCTCCAAATAAGCTAATAATATATGTAGCATATGCATATGTAGCTAATATTATATGTAATATATGTAGCATATCACACACACATACACACACACACTCACACACGCCACACACACACACTAGTTACTTTTAAGCATAACTGTTCGTATATTCTTTTAACTATTACTTTTTGTGTAATCCGTTTTTGGCCATAGTATTTGAGTAATTAGATTAGCAATAACTGACTTTGTAAACGCTGTTGGTTTACCTATTAAATAAATAAATAAATAATAAATAAATAAATCTTTTCAATCACCCAGTGCACCGCAGGCCTAACATCAGCAGCATGCGCCCGCGCAACAAATGCTCGCGGCGGGGGGCGCGCGACCGACCGCGTATTGTTGCTCGTTACCGCCGACAAATCGCATTGTCGGTCGTTACCTGCGACAAATCGCGCCGATGTCGCACCGACAATTCGTTGATAATTGGTGACCTTTGCGGACCGTGAGATTGCAGAGGTTTAATTAACACGAAGAAGTAACGTCTATTTCAGGCTTATGATTTGCACTACCAACTCTGCGATTGCGGAAAGATTCAAACAAGCACGCCGCTTAATATCTTTTCGCTTAATAAAATAAAAAATGCCTTACTTATATGTATTCAGTGACAACAACATTATGATGATGTAATAAATGGATGTTTTAATTTTGGATAATTGATTTTATTTTGAATCCTGATTATGATACACATTATGATACGCATATAACATTTTATCGAAAAAAAACGACTTCAAATGAAGTACATCCTTTCCAATAATAATAAAAAAAGAATCATCGAAATCGGTTGGCGTGATATTGAGTTATTCTTCCATTTGTCGCGCACATACCTAACGCAAATTTAAGATTTATATGGTTTTCTCATGGATGTCATTGTCTGATCTCACTCAAATTTCAGTGAAACTACATGACAAGCAGCAGCTTTCGATTAAAAAAGAATCATCAAAATCGGTTCACCCAGTCAAAAGTTCTGAGGTAATAAACATAAAAAAATACAGTCGAATTGAGAACCTCCTCCTTTTATTGAAGTCAGTTAAAAACACCATTATTACATGAATCATGGTCAGTGGTTGATTAGGTTACTCGGGAAAGAGAGTTTAATACTGCTGCTAATTAATACCTAATACCAATTTTTAAGTTACGTAGTTCGTACGTTGTTGTTTCAACTTCTTTGCCTTCATCACGACACCAACAATATTTTCAAGAACTTACGACTATTTTCAATACATAATCATTAAATATAATCTACCTCTCATTTCCTTTGCAAACTTGAAAAATGTTATACATATAATACTTTTCTAATTTATTCTGATATTGTGAAAAAGATGTTATTGAAAACAGAATTTCCAATATTTTTGTAAGTTATACACATGACGTCGCAGATTTATGCTGAAAGGTACTGTAAAGGTGTTTGATTACTCAAAGGTTTCCTAACACTGTCAGTTATTCAAGTTACACCGCCTGAAGTAAAACCACAGCTGAAATTTAATTTAAACCCACAAATTAAACAGTGGTCAAAATCAGTTTCAATATCTTTACGATTGTGATCAAATATATAATGAAGACCAAATTTTGCGTTTACCTTTTTGTGCGACATGAACCAAACGGCGTCAATTGCATAATTCCAATACACGAACTTCGACGATAATTTCGCAGAAATCAAAACTTTTAATTTCGACAAAGGCTGTTAAGTAAGGCGGTTGTACACTGAGAAATTATAGACAAGACGTCATGATGTGTTTGATTACGTAATCTTATGAAACTTAATAAATCTTTTATTTTTATTAGTCAACCTAAGTTGTTAGAAATTCAAATGATCAGGGATAAACATTAAGTCTTAACGACTACTATTTTATATCAAGTGGGATCGACCTCTCAACGTGTTATTTTTAAAACAGATTATTGATTACGATTTAATAGGTGGCTGAGTTTCTCGAATAAATGATTTTTTGAAAATCGTGAAAAATTCTTTGAATAATTTGTACAATTCACATTGTTATTGTTAGTAACAAGTGCGTGCAAAATTGATTTCATTCCATCCATCCATCCATCAGCTTTTGGAGGATCCTGGACTACGCCTTACCTAACATGCACCATTCTGATCGGTACCTATGGATGATTGGAATATAAAAAAATAAAAACAGCTATTTATTTTACGTAATATATATATAAAATTATTAAAGTGCTCTCAACAGCTAAATAACATAGATGATAGGGTACCTCGAGTTTCAAATATTCTTCAAAGCTCCATTTTCCTGGACTTAAAGATTTTTAATAAAAGAAACATTTTCAACTAAAGTCCTGAGTACTAATCTATAATTTTTCTTTAAACAAATACAGAAAGTACTCATTATATTAAATTACACAGTATTTCCAATAACAATATTTGCATATATTAAACAATTTAGCAAGCTGTGTGCACGCAGCCTTAGCTCGCATTCCAGAAAACAATGTCGGATCTGACGCGCCAGCCTTAAGGCAGCGAATGCATTAACGAACTACACCTTCTTTGATATTAAGCGTATTATTTTTAGTATCTTATTGCTTCTTTTATTCTTTGTACGCGCACTGGTAGCTCTCCAAGTCGCCCGGAGCAAATCGCTGTTTATTACCCTCCACGGGGTAATTTATTATTGCATTTTTTGTATTATCAATAGCCTCCACTCTTTTACTCTTTTCGATATTAAAACGGCTATTGTTTATGAAAAATCGCCAGCGAGATTCTTATCGGATGGATGTGCTGCCTCAGTCAGTAATCTGCGCTTTAAAAATAGAAGATCGCTTTAAAACAAAAGAAGCTGGCCAACAATTACTCCCATACGAGCGTAGAGGAACTTTATTGCGATGGCCCTGACGACAGAACAATTAAATGTTAGGTCGCTTTGAATAAATTCACATTCCGGCCCCTTAAAATGTTACCGCGGCGAATAATCTAGCTAATTTACAACTTTTATGGCCTCGTCAGACTTAATGAGATAACTGCTTATCAATATAAAAGGACCTCTTTAAGGTACAAAGTGGCCGCAAAAATTAACAATCGTCAGACTCCACAATTTTCTCAATTTGCCAACCGCAAAAAAAATCGGGCCACGTAACGAATTGTTCGGGCCGTATTTGGTTGAAAAAAATCGACATAAGAACCTCCGTTGACTACTGGTCTTCAGATAAGTGACAATCCAATTGCATGACTTAACTGGCCTAATTTGGGTGGCGGTTGGAAAAAGAAAAACTGGAGAAAACCCATTGCTATTGTCCGTTCCAAATTCAAAATGAGGAAGACGCGGGAATAATGGCGCAGGTTCTTGAAACAGGAACGTCGGGTTTTAAAAAAGGAATCGCTTAAACGGAGGCCGTTTGCAGGTAATCACGGGAGACGTGCACCGAACCTTAGGAGGTACGCATAACGTTTTATAAGCTCTTTGACTTTCGTTGTTTTATTAGACTATTAGCAGCCGCACGCAGCCTTGCGTAAATTTTAAAGTATTTATTATATTCCCTACCTCTTGAGAAATCCCGAAAATAGAGAAATAAAGTAGGTATTAAGTCATTTTATGTATTCGTACCTAATTACTTTTTGATTCGTTTTAGCCGAGTCTTATTTGTTAAATAGATTCTACTTTTTATTTTGAAATATTTATTAGTTATTAATATTTATTAGTGAATGCTTAGGAGGTATAATTTGACATAAGTAAAATAAATTATTATAATATTCTAATTGTATGCACGTTGTGTTCACCTATAATTGCGGGAACACGATTTTAGAAATATGTTAGCTTGATATGGTGAAAGAATAGTGTATCCTGCGTTGGTGGACCTTAAAAAAATATTAATAGTAAACAAAAATACGTTTTAGCTTTCAATTATAAAATTTATCTATCATTTTTTCCCTCCCTTAGTTAGATATTACAAATCACTACAAAAGACCCTATAAGTTTGTTTAATAAACAAGACTCGTCAATGAAATGGGCTATAGGTATTCCTTTACCTACTTATATAAGTAACATTGGCGTTGTTGAAAGCAAAAAACTCAACTTAACTCTTAAATAGAACAAAAGATTCGCTATCGCTAATAAGGAATCAACACAATTTAGAAAAAAATAATCCTCTTTTTTATTCTTATTTCTAATTTTAATTCTTATTTCTACAGAGAAGCCAGATGTTCTCTTTTTTATGACTAAGAACATAGGAGAACTTTAACTCTGGCTGGGCTTAACTAAACACAATCAATCAATTTTACTGTATGTATTAAAGAAACTATTAAAGACCGTTTCATGATCCTTAAGATCAGGAAAATGAAAAAGATCCTGCAAATAATCTAAAATTTTAACAAAAAAGAACCGACTTCAAATGAAGTACATCCAATAACGATAAGAATAATCGAAATCGGTAGGCGTGATATTGAGTTATTCGTCCACTTATCGCGCACATACTTAATACAAATTTAAGACTTATATGCTTTTGACATGGATGTCATTGTAAGATCTCGCTCATATTTATGTGGGACCACACGACAAGCACCAGCTTTCAGTAAAAAACGAATCATGAAAATCGGTTTGCTCAGTCCAAAGTTCTGAGGTACAAACATAAAAAAATACAGTTGAATTGAATTGTCGAATTGTCGTCCTTTTTTTGAAGTCAGTTAAAAGAAACGCAAGCACTTTATTAAGCACTGTGAACGCACCCTTAGATCGCGTGCAGTACGACACAGGTGCATTGGTGCGACGAACGCTTCATTCACTCTCGCTGCTGTATCGTTTGATTTGAATATAACTGCCTTCAATATCAACCGCAACAAAATCGAAGCAAAAAGAGTTTAAAAGCACTTTTGGAGCAATGTTAATTATTTTAATGATACATGCGAGACGACTTCGCTTTTGAATTTTGCTTATGAAACAATGAGGAAGCTTTGATATTAAGGAGTTATATAATAAAAGCATTGCATATTAATAACTAAATAGACAATAAATAATATAAATGTCTTAAGTAAATTATAAAAAAAAACTAGCTTTTGCTCTCTGCTTCGCTCGCGGAAATTATGCTTATCATATTTATCCCCTATTTCACCCCTTGGGGGTTGATTTTTGAAAAATCCTTTGTTTATTGGATGCTTACGTCATAAGAGGAATACGTGTGCGAAATTTTAAGTTGCTAGTCCTAAAGGTTTTGCCTGTGCGTTGATACATTAGTCTATCACTTTTGCCTTTTATCTATACTAATATTATAAAGAGGAAAGATTTGATTGTTTGCATTGAATAGGCTCCGAAACTACCGAACCGATTTGAAAAATTCTTTCACTGTTGGGAAGCTACACTATCCCCGGGTGACATAGGCTATGTTTTTTTACTATTTTTGCCGAAGCGAAGCGAGGGCGAATTCCTAGTATCTTATAAACAGAATAACTAATTCTTAACAGTTAATTTTAAAATTATATTTATGATTTTCCAGAGATTGGTTTGCTTGAATCAAATACTCGCATATAATAATAATAATAATAATAATAATAATAATAATAATAATAATAATAATAATAATAAATCTTTATTTCAGGCATCGAGGCCCATAACATAAATACATACAACAGTTAAAACAGTATTTACTAAAATATTAACAAAGCCTTTTAAACTCTTTCGAATAAAGGATAGAATGCTGAATCTTGGATTTTATCTTGAAAGTCAAAGACATCGCCGATGCGTTGTCAGTCAAGAATTTAATTAAACCGGCAATTACTTTAGAAAAATGATTGTCTCTCAACTTAATACCACCACATCTCAAGTTAAAGATGCTTTTAAAGATATAGTCGTTGTTTATCATTCCATATGTGATGGTATCTTCAAGTGGCGAAGGTTTCCTGTAGGACTGCCTGTCTATTGCTCTTTTAATACCCTCATTGATGTTTCCTGCGCAAGATAAACATTTATGGCTTCATTTATACATGCATTCAATAATCGTTATTACATCACGAGTTATTCAATCGTATACGTATTTCTTTAACGGTTGTATAGTGCGTTGGATAAATGTGAATATATGTATATCAAATTTTAATAAACATTACGAAATCAAGGATCAGGGAAAAATATAACAGATAAGACTAAAGTGAATACTACTGCAAATAACATGTGATAAGATGCCCCACTTTACTCTGTTACCTTATAAGAGTGTTACCCTATCAGATTTTTAAGAGCTCATTACAATTTTATGTGCCTTTACTTTTAAGTAGAGATAGCCTAGCGGTTAGACTGTTCGCCTCCCAAACGCAGGGGCCCGAGTTGAAATCCTGGCCTCCTCTAATTTTCAAATAATATGTGCGTATTACTAGTTAATTATCACCTACTTCGGTGAAGGAAAACATCGTGAGGAAATCTGCACACCGGAGTGTTCTCTATAAAGTTCTGAAAGGTGTGTGAAGTCTACTAATCCGAACTTGGTCAGTGTGAAAGACTATGTATGACCTGTATCCGTCACATTGTGAAAGGAGACCCCGAGCCCAGTAGTGGGACAATTATGGGTTATTGCTTTTAAGATACATTTATCTGACAAACTATACTAGTAGTTTGATTTTATTATAAGTAAATAAGAGCTCGTTCTGGGACATTCGATTTAGTTTTGGATCACGTGTCTGAAGTTTACTTTTTATTATGCTGATTCATCATCAACTATCCAACACTGTATCACTAAGCTCGGTTTTCCTTTTACCTACAACGTAAAGGCTATAGTGCACTCTATCTATATAATTTATAAGGATCATAATGTAAATTATTGTTCTCGGGGAGTTCAAATGTGTATGTCAACTTCTCGTAATCATAATATAATCCAATCCAGCGTATATGTGAGTGCACGTGCAAGCATGTGTGTGTATGTATTTGTATGTCTGTGAGAGTGTGTATGAGCATTTTATAAGTGTTTAAAACAGCTTAGAAACTTTTCAGTGTTCCACAGATCATAAAGGCAAGCACCAAGCATTTCCTTTTAAACGTTGATCAGCGGAGCTGCAATCAAGCCACTGTTGCCTCTATGTCACGCGAAGGAAACTATTTGTTATAGAAATAAAATAATTATACTGTAAGTGTAGGGCTGCCATACGATCAGCTTTTTGAGGACAGGTTCCGTTCTGTTTACCGTTTTTATTGTCATTTTCTTTTTAGGAGATTTCAAACTAATGAAGTTTTTATTTTTATTTTTATTTTATATGTAATAATATATATGCAAATAATAAGTTTACTAAGTATAAAAAGTATTCGTAACGTATTGTTTTGTTCTACTTGTTTTGTAATGTAATATTTGTAACATTACTACATTACATTAATATTCCAGCATACTAAATGAGCTTTGAAAAAAGTAACAGGAAAATAAACTAAACAGACTTCTTAACTGTTAAGATTTTTAAGTAGATACTTGTGTATCCTAATTGTAATTACACGAATGATAAAACCTAAATATTTTTAGTTAATGTAGTTAGTCTTTATAAAAAATCTAATAAAAATTCCAACCCTACTTTCTTAATTTATGGAATATTAACAAATCACGTCTGTTGCCTGAGAAATAATTTCGAATATCGAACCCAACACAATCCCGATTCCAACACAAATCCTAGTCACCCTACCAGTCCATTGGTCGGGAACCGGCGGATATGTAGCCGATCAGTCATGTTGAAGCGAGCCGATTAAGACGCTCGTTTGAGCTGAACTGGACTATCCGGGTCTAGATTTAGAACTTCTATCGCCTGTGTCAGTGCCCTAACCGCCTTTAATGCGCACATGAGCACTGTAATTAATTTATACTAGCTGTACGTGATTTCACTGTAGTGGTGGATAAATAGCTGTGTGCAATTTTAGATAATGGTTGCGTAATAAAGGTTTTTAGGGCTCTCGGGAAAAAACGGTAGCTGTAATCGGTTGCGTCTGTAGGTGGGAATAATCTAACATTTTAACAAAAAATTAGCCGACTTTGAATGAAGTAAATTGTACTTTTGACATGGATACCATTGTCAGATCTCGCTCAAATGTATGTGGGACTACACTACAAGCACCAGCTTTCGATTAAAAAAAGAATCATCCAAATCGGTTCACCCAGTCCAAAGTTATGAGGTAACAAACATAAAAAAAACAGTCGAATTAAGAACCTCCCCTTTTTTTGAAGTTGGTTAACAAAAGAAATTATTTATTTCGTTGCTAAAACAGCAAAAGAGTTAGTTAGCAAAGAAAATGTATAGATTGTTTGACGACCCGTGTGGCGTAATGGTTACCATGCCGAGGGTCCTGAGTTCGATTCCCGGCGAGGCGGATTTTGAATGATGAGTTTGAATTTTTGTTCTCGGTCTGGGTGTGAGTGTCCTTGTGTTTGTGTGTTGTCCATGGCACCAACGACACAGGGAATCCTAGTGCGGGGCTATGAGTGTGAAGCGTTATTATTATTAAAAAAATGTGCCCAATGCATTGTTTTAGTGGTCTCAAACAATATTCGCATTATTGCCTTGCAAATTAAACTATTTTTGGGCCCATCGGTTGGATGGTTTTAAAGTCTACATAGGACATCCGAACTAACATTTTTTGTGTTTTATATATAAACTTGTGTTATGATAATTGGATTTTCTTTCCATAAATTGCATACATCGCGCCTTCGGTGCAATAAAGTCACAACAGCTCATTTACAGGAGAGGACTTAAGATTTTTTTTTCCGCATTTATTTCCATACTAGCTGTTACCCGCGACTTCGTACGCCGAAAAAAAAGATCCCTTCATTATAAAACATGGTTTTCGTAAATTGACTTACGAATAGTTTGCAAACAGACCACTCAATCGAAAAATCGACTTAGCAGACCCATATTATTTTTGAGAGACCTTTTCAACGATACCCCGCACTATGGGGTGCGTGACGGAAAAAAATTATCCCCATAATACCTCTAGGAGAGGTACCCTAAAAACATATTTTTAAAAATGTTATTCTACCAATTTAAAGTTTAAATAAACGGATTACGGTGAAGGATGAAGGTGACGAAATAAATTTTCTTAATTCTTTCATCTACTTACTCATCTCAACACGACGTTCAACTCATTACAAAGATTACTTTACACTGTATTTACCGTCGTACATTCGTTAGTTATCTCTCCTCTTATAATTCAGCCAAATCTGATGGTACATGACCATAAATTAATGACTAACTCAACCCATTAATTAAGGCAAACACTTATTGCTCGTTACTCAAATCTGATAATGAGTGGAAATTGAATTGTCAATAATTGCAGGCGTCGGTTGGTATGGTGAATCTTCCTTTATGGATAACATCGAAGGGTCTTGAGGTCTTGAGGTGAAATTTCATTTGAGTAACTGCAATTCGAGCGTGATTTTAGTTGCGTTAGATAGGGGAACATTTGTAAACTCTTGTGCTTCGGTCAAAGGTTGAATAAAAGTGTGTTGAAACGATGGTCACGCGATGGAACTCATGTATCCTTTTACCCCTTGATTGAAATTTTCTTTTTGTGATTATAGTATTTTAGTTTCCACTCCCTGGAGAATCCCAAATCCCTAGCCTGTATAGACTGACGAGTGACCTCTTCAGCATACCTATAATAGCTATGAATGGGTAATCGAATAAAAATTTTTAAATGCCTTTGTGCTTCGCAAGGCATAGTTAAGATACAAGAAGAAGAAATTTAAGATACAAGTTAAGCAACTTCAACCACTTTTCGTGAGATTTAGTGACGTGCGTAATAACCTATTACTAATAAGTTAAAAAAATGTAATGCTTTTGTGCTTAGGAGGGCATGACTTCAATACAAAAATTCGCCACGAGAAGAGATGGATATGGGAAATGATCGAAGCTTAGTCTGGAACATAAAACTTAAAATAAAAATTCATTGAAACTATAAAATTCAGTAAAAACCTACTCCTTAAAAGAATAACAAGAAACTTCTCCTAACTAGTTACCTAATTAGTAATTAGGACTTACGCATCAGTAGACTTTAAGCCTAAAACAAGTCAGTGAATGATACCTTTTGACGATGTTATTAATAAACAAAACGATAAGGATATTAATTATGTTTTTTTTTTAATATGTACCTATTCCTATTATTATACATTTTTTAAACGTCAAATTACATCGCCTAAATATGTTTTTATGAGAATATTTTAATATATTTTACAGACATCATTTATTTTGCTGATTGTTTTTCTAATATCATAATGCAATTAGGTATATATATCAAAGAATGAAAATTCCTCAAATCGATTAAGAAAGCCAATAATTTTCTTGCTCTATTTAGATATCCGCCTATAATAAACGCAGTAATAAATGATCAGGTAAATAAATTGCAATCGACCAGCATTACTGTAGAGGGTCTCTATTATTGTAGAGTATCGGAATTTACAACTCTTGAAAATCGGTAAGGCGTGGTAGAGGCGCTATGAACTTAATAACTTCATAACATAATTATGCCACTGTCAATTCCGCTCTACACGTAATAAGATAGCGCTAACATTTTGAACCTCTGACTCTGCATTTGACGTTGATAAGTTATTACAAGTTTTATTATTCATAATCTTTGTTTTATGTAGTTCAAGGTGGAGTTTGGCAGAGCGCCTTCAAATATCAAAGTAATGTATGTAATACAATGTTGTGTAAATCCGACCATCACTATTTGTAACATCACTGTTTGTTGATAGTACCTACCCTTTAAGTTATTGAAGATCCTGATCTTTTTCATAAAAATCCTTTGAGTAGTTGTTGCGTGAAAGAGGAACAATCACCCATAAGTCCTCACAAACTTGCACATTTAGGTATAATATTAATAGTTTAAAAATTATCTCCTTAGCATTGGTTTTTAATCTAACCATAATTATAGATGTCTGTAGATACATTGAAAGTATTTAAGAAAAACTATTAATTCTTAAGCCGTACATCGTTACAAAACTTTACAAAACCTTACAAATATGAGAAAACCTTAAAAATAATTTTCCTCAACAAACACCACTTCCATAACACATTACACTTATATTATTTCTATTGAGTTCACAACTTCAGTCATAGTTAAAGAGTACTGGTGTGCTTAGTGCGAGTTTTACGTGACATAACGGGCTCGCAACGTAAATGCGAGTTGGCTAAGATTTATATGGGACCGAAGCTTTTCTTTTCACTGCCGCTAGATGGCTCTGCTTCGGTCCCATACAAATTTTAGCCAACTCGCATTTACGTTGTGAGCCCGTTACATAGAGGTACTAGGAGCGGAATAAACGTGCATACCTGCGTAACAAAACATGGCGGTTTTGTTCCTACTAATGTCCAATTTGACGTGACTTTGACATTCCTTTGTCAAAGTGGGTTTAGTAGCTGCTTTTAGTAGTTGCTTTTTTTTTGCTTTTAAAGAGATAAAACCAAATAGCGAACACGGCATGCGTCTGACGTCATGAAAAATTTGACAGTATAGCGAAACTGTTGCATATAGAGTTGGATTGTTTTTATTTCATACGTTAGACAAGGATGCCATTATGTTTATTATTTCATCTTTTAAACTATTCCATAAGTAAGTATCTAGATATGACATTACACCAAATCCATGTAATTCATAAATTTATGGCCCGTTATGTCACGTAAAACTCGCACTAAGGCCTCCGAATTTACCTGTTGAGAACGCGTAGTAATCTGTTTGATTAGGCATCGAAATAAAACGATTAAAACCCTGCATAAATTAGTCGGTAAACTAACTATAGGGTTCAGGGGTGACTAATAAACCTATCATGATATATTTAAACGTGCACGGTGATTGATTTTTTAACATTCTCATTGCGAGTAGCGATTGAATCGGCCAATAAGTCATTATTCAGGCCAGTTGTACTCAAACTACATGGCAAAGCGTATTAATGAAATTACTTTTTAGGAAATTTTTCTTGGATTGTTTTATTACTGAAGAAGATATAAGTTTGAAGAAATAAAGTTTTAAAGGTATTTTAAAAGTAAATCTATCACCGTCGTATATGAAATTGATTTATCTAATAAAAACACCAAAATAATATTTATTTATTCACACTGTTTAATTGTACTGTTACGAAACACGTGTTCTAAATATAAAAATACTAGAATATACAACTTGAACATAGTTAGCGATTTTCATGCCACCTAGAACTAACTTCACGATGTAGAATTTAGGTGTCGGTGTGCGCGCGCATCGTAAAAATTCACTCTCATCATTTTTCTCCATCGCGCCAAAAGAAGTATAACTTAAGAAATCTTTGAGCACCGCTGCTAAATCCGATCGAGTCAACTCCGACGAAAACTTTCAGTCACATAAATCAAGCATCACGTATAATTTCTCACGTACGTTAAGTTCCCACATGCGCGTGCGCCGGTGGATATTAAATAAAAGATGGCCGCTGCGCCCGCGCAACTAATGCTAATGTCTAGAGGGAGATATGATATATTGACAGCAATGGACGGACAGATACACGGCTGGGTGTATGTGTGCTTATGTGAATTACAACACTAACCAACGTGTTATTATTTTGTAATTTGTGACGCCGGAGTTGGGAGCGAGTTTGCAGTGAGCAATAAATAATTTAAATGTTTCTTTTTAAATCACATGGATGTAACTGTAACAGGTAGGCTGAGCTAGTAGCTGCATCAATTACGTGGGCAGTTGGTGATTTGTTTGTTATTTGAGGTTGGTTAGGTTCTGTTAGGTATACTATATTGGTTAGGTTTTGCAATATTTTGATTTGTGGGTTATCTATACTAATATTATAAAGAGGAAAGATTTGATTGTTTGCATTGAATAGGCTCCGAAACTACTGAACCGATTTGAAAAATTATTTCACTGTTGGGAAGCTACACTACACGACATAGGCTATATTAATTTTTTTTACTATTTTTCCCGAAGCGAAGCTAGGGCGATTTCCTAGTTTATTATAAATTAAATCGTTTGAATTTTCATTGCATTTTTTCACTTATTTTTTCAGTCATTTGACTGCTGAATTCAACTTAACACTCTGGATAACACTTCAAGCATAATAACCCTGCTTCGTCATTGCAAAATCGATCTCCCGCCCAGAATAAATATACCTAATACATTCGAATCCTGCACGTCTTTTACTACTAGGTATTAACAAATTAATAAATTCTGCCATTTCCAGGTTATATTCGTAACTTAGCTCTTATTATTTGTTTTACTACACTTATACCTATTTAGTAAGCGAAAGACCCTCAGAACTAATGACCAACGGGCATCAAAAGACCATTACAGGACATGGGTCTCTCCTCATAACTGGGGAGACTTAGAGCATAACTTCACAACGCTGCGTTGCTCCAGTGCAAACAGTCGAGAGATGTGGTATAAATTTTCGTAGGTGACCGTATTTTTAAGACGATAACTATCTTAAAATCGTCCAAAACACCTTAAAAATTAGCTATTAGTTGGCGGAAATCCCATATTTACTATTCAACTAGTTTTAAAACTTTCGGTTGACAGAATGACATGAGAACAATAAATAAAAACGGCATTTTTATTGTCCATAAATATACATACTATTTAACGTATAAAGCAAAAAAACACAATTCATACACCATTTATGAATATAAATGTAAAACGACTTCATTAGGTACTCATTCGTATTCAATGGTAATAGGGCCCGGACAATGTAGCTAGCAACAACGGTGACGTCCAATAAAGTCACAAGACTCAACACTAATTTATTCCACAATAGGTACGTCTTGTCACACCAATCTTAGCAGCCATCATTATTTTGCATTCATTTCACGCCGACCAATAGAAACCGAGAGCGAACCTCCCGCGTATTTTTCCACCAATCAAAAGCGGCCATTTGAAAAACAATAGAGCATAAAAAATCCGTCACGGCGTTATGCGCACGAGTCAACGTTCTATTTCGTGTCTACGATCCAAAGTTGCCAGTTTTCTCGTCGGTGTGATTTCACGGTATTCAAATGGCTATAATTTATTACGGAGGTAGTTAAGTAAGCGTTAGGCTAATGGTTGGAGATACGCTTGCTGAATGTTTCACTGTCCGCTGGTAAGCTGTAAGCGATAAGGTCAAAAGTGTCGACAGGTTGCCGATCAAGAGATAATTGGGAAGTCCGGCTTATTAAATTAATTTTACAACTTTTTTACGCTTTATAGATGTAATATAATAAGGTAATATTGTCTCTAAATCTTTAATAACTAGGTACAAAATAATTATTCATTTCAACAAAGTATTTCGTCATCATAAGTTATCTTTTTTTTATATGAAATAAGTTAATGCTTGACAACGATCCCACCTGATGGTAAGTGGCGATGAAGTCCGAGAAGGTGAACGCACTAACTTAATAAATGCCTATTCACTCTTCTCTTGAAGACACCTACATTGTATCTAATAATATTAATTAGTTGCACTGGGTGCGGTATGTACAGTCGGCAAAAGAATTAGATATGCAGGGCATGATTCTAAAACCTTCTGTAATTATTGATATAACAGATTGTTAGTGTTATTGTCAATGTTAAATGATACTTGTATACGAAGGTATGATTTAACATTGTTAATACCGTAAACAATTTGTAATATTAAACATTACATATTATTAATTATTTTGTCGACTGTACCTAGTATGTTCTAGACCTCCACAACTGCTAGTTGAAGTTGTGTCTTATACTTAATTGAAAAGGGATGTTGACTAATTTTAGGATTAAATTTTATTTTATAGATAGAACCTCAATGTTCACGAAAAAAATATTATAAAAATAATAATCTTCAATTTAAAAACAAAAATTGATAAATAAAAATCATTATCAAATTTCTCACCAAAAACGTTACGTGACGTCACTAAACGATATTCAATACTATCTGTCTACTAAGTTTGTTGAATTTCCATATAAAATTGTTCCAATGAGGTCATATTCTCAAAATGGCGTTTGAGGTCACGTGACAGTGAGTAAAATTTTTAACATTTTAAATTAATGATATTTAATTTATTGTGATTTATTTCAATAAAAGAATCATATTTTAGGCCTTTAAATGTTACCACTAGTATTTTAGACATAAATTTATATTAATTTATAATTATGTATTGTCAACATCCCTATTGCTTAAAACATTAGAACCTATTATGATGGGATCAGTCAATAATTAGATATAGATTATAGATTAAGAGAAATAATTTAACTTCTGTGAGAGTATGCTTATTGTTTTGTACAGTAACTCACTTGTTAACAAACCGCCGTTCGAAGGGTCCCGGGTTAGATGCCCAGCAGAAATTTTAATGATGAGTTCTTTCTATTCTTAGCCTGGGCATTTGCAATCGCTACAGAATTAATTTGATTTGTTAATTTCAAAAGTAAAAAGATTTCATCGTCCATCGTTTCTCTTTGACTATGAAACAATCTCTCGTTTTCAGGTGGAACGAACGGTGTATTTATAAGGCTGTCTCAGTAAAAATTGTGCATCTCGCACAGTTATTATGTACTTAAAACGAAATGGGAAAAATCAGTCTCGGACAACAGGCTTTACGATATTCCATGCGTTCTGCTATTTTTATACGGGATGCGACTTTACAGAGCGAATAGTTGTAACTCTCGTTCTATTGCGTAGGCGTGGGTCTCACGCTGGTAGCTAGTATACATACTTTTACTTACAGTTTACGTCCTATAGGCTTTTTTGCACTTTAATTAGGGACTATTAATTATCTTAGAATAGACCCTTTGTAGACATTGAAGTATAATGTCATAGAACAGATATCTCGAACAGAATGTGTGTCCCGCCCGGGAGGTTCGATTTTCAAAATTGAGTAACGAAATTATTCTCTCAGGGTCCTTATAATTTAACAGTTTATTTGATTTTGACTTGTATTGTGTCAGTAGCTTGAGCCAATTTGAATTAACTTTTCAAGCCAATGACTTCTACACATCTTCATTTTTACATCCAAACTGACCAATCCATTTTAGTTGAAGTATAAAAAAATAGCTATTAAGTTTCTCATTATTATGTGACAATGTACTTTTAATAATGAATAAGTATGTCTTATGAGAAATAAAGAATCTTTAAACCGAAAATATTACTTCTTAAATTGCCTTAGATAATATAACGTACCATTCCCATTATCACAAACCCACAATTTTCCTGAAAAAAGAAATAAAAACACTTAATTTAAATCTTCGTATTGTTCTAGCCACATTTAAATATCCAGTTGGATATTCATGTGGTTCTCACAAACAAAGAAGTGGGTACATTTTCCGTACACGCCGCAGAATGGAAAGCTACAAGGATACCGACACCTCGCCGTTCCTAATTAGGTGCGGGACACCTGTGGGACTCTCCTAGCGCCGGGGACTCGCTAGGGCTGTCGACTTAGAGAAAATAATTAATTTAAGAAAGAAAGAAAGAAAAAGCATTTATTCGAAGGAGCAAAGCACAAACAATAAAATCTAAGTCTCACTCCCTTATTCACAAAAACAAGCAAAGATAAAAGGAATTTTTAGTCTTTTACTTATGAAAACGACAAAACGTATAAAAATACATCCATCACCCATAAAAAAAAGTTATTAAACTTTTATGAACAAGGCCATAAGACCCCAAATCTTAAAAAAAAGAAAAAACAGTAACAAATGTTGTCTGCGCTGCAGCAAGGCCTTCGAAATGGTCCAGACTCGGCTTAATTCGTACGAGACGACACCGATTTTTTAAATATCTTATTTCAAGTATGACTTTAAATTTTTGATGTGATGTCCTTTTTAGTCCATAGATGGAACTTACCAAAACTATGTATCTATAGTTTGTTTATTAGTTTGAAAGTATAGCACGTACAAATGTTACTTTAACTGTATAATAAATAAAATTGGTAATAAATTATGAAGAAAGATGCCATTTCTTGTGCATATGCTTAGTTATGCAATTTGGAAGCTGTTCATCGATAAGTTTAAATGAGCTTATGGTGGTAGTAAGTGGTGACTGCAGTTATAGAAATAATACTAAAAGCATCACACATTACCGGCCATTATAACAAAGAGTTATGACCTTATGACCATCCTTATCACCATCTCTCCAAAGCCGCCGCTCTGCATCTGAAACACAAATATAATATTGTATATGACCTTAAATCGTAGAGGAATAGTCGTTAATATATTATCAATGTTATTATGAAGTCATCAATATTATTTGTTATCATCTATCCGCGAAGCCTGTCAACCAGCCTCTTGTTCGGCCAAACATCAGCCAAACTACTCGTCGTGTTCCGGCTGGAGGCTTGAGAGCCAGTTCTTTCTTTCTTTCCTTCTTCTTTTGATCTTTTAACTATAATATCTAAATAACAGTCTTTGGACGACTTGGATTTTTCAGCTCATTTGTTGGCTATAAACATAAAAATCACCGGTCAGAGTGGCGCAAGTTAGGGGAGGCCTATGTCCAGCAGTGGACCTCCAAGGGCTGATGGATGGATGGATGGATGGATGGAAACATAACAATTAAGTAAGAAAACTCATCACCATGAGTACCGTTCACATTCAGGAGAAAAATTCACCACTCGCCTCGATTATGATCGAAATATGCATCACTATAAGTTTGAAAATTTAAAAAACCCCCGACAGATTCGATTACACGAAACATACCTAAAAACCTTTTTGGTAACGTAAGTTTTCGAACAGAAAAAACCGCATCACAATCGGTCCATTCGTTTAGGAGCTACGGATACGGAACACAGATACATCAAACTTAGAACACCTCTTTTTGTATCGAAAATTAAAAACATAATGATTATTATATTCCTAATTCTTGTGTATTTATATGTAGATACAAAACAAATGTAATCCAATATTTGAACCAACGTTCGTAGCTGACATGGTATGGAGAAATAAAAGGCAGGTGCACATCATAATCTCTTAGTGGTTATTACCGATAAATCCATTTGACCTCAGGTTCTCAAACTTTGTCACGTTGAAAGAAAGAAAAAGTAATTTGAACAAATTAATATTTTTAAAATCAAAGACATGTTTTTATATTTACCATTGTAGGTACCAACTAAAATAAAAACTTGTGATTATGCTCTCAACCGTGAGGAGTTCCCTCATGTGGAATGGCTCCAAACTTGTACATTGTTATCATAACTAAAGCGATATATAAAATTTCAACCCCTTGATAAGAGGACTGCGATAGACTTGAAAAGATTGGACTCACACAAATAGGGTAAGCTAAATAAAAGCCTTTATAATAAAAACCCCTTCTGCAAATTTCAAAACTATTTAATGTACTTCGTACCTATTTTTAGACATGTTTAAATCTCACACATTACACCTTATAGCGTCTGTGAGATCGTTGACGCGCACTTTAAAAACCTCTGCAATAGACGTACATTTAAAATTGATTTGATGATGATGTGTTTTCTAACGATGCCCTATTGATACATCATGCAAATGTGATATTTAAATTCTAACTGCATGTTATTTATTTAGCCCCAGTCTGGCCATGTAATATTTTTATATTAGCTATTCATGATATGTGCGGCATCAATTTATTAGTGGTCTAATGATCAATCTGCGTGAATCCCTTTGAATTGAGGAGATAGAAGGCATTTCCCCACGGTGTTTCAGTGCAGACTTGCATAGATAATGGCAAATTTTCGGGTCAGTTTAATCTTTTAACACAAAAATCACCTCTTCTCAACAGCTTTCTAATTTAGCAATTATTTAGTTAGAATAATTATGACATATGGGAAGGTATGAAACACCTATGATGACATTGATTTTAATTGTTAATTAATACCATTATTACTATTATTATTTCTCCATGGGGTTCGCCGGGATAGCTACCACCCTTGAGCATGGGTCAGCCGATAAACAACTCGTCGTATTCCGGCTGGGGGCTTGAGAGTCAGTTCTTTCTTTCTTTTTCTTCTCTCTTTCTTGGCCGGCAACGCATCAGTGATGCCTTTGGTGTTGCTGATGTCCATGGGCGACGATAGCCACTTACCATCAGGTGGATCGTCACATCAACTCATTTGTCGGCTATTTCCATAAAAAAATAGCGGTTATCCATCCAACTACCACCGGTCTATTGCCTAAGATCGTCACATGCAATTGCGCTGTGAACGTTTCTTTCTGTGAAAATAATATTGCATCGAAGTATGGTTTACATTGCGGCTGAGTTTAGATTTTATAGAGGTCAATAGTTTTCGAAAAAAAGTGAGAATTGATTGGTCATCGAGTCTGCCGTCGACCCCCGGGGGTCCACCTGGACCACTTTGGGAACTAAGGAACTACATAATGGTCAGTTTGTTTGCTAAATTTCATGAAATATTTCAATAGATTTGCGTGAAATGGTAACAAACATTCATACAAAAATTTTACATCTATGGTATTATTAGGATAAGTAATTGACAACCCTGAGGGTGGTAAGGCGTTGCGTGTAATTAGAGATTGTATACATTAGCAAATACAAATAAAACACAATGCGTCGAGCGAGTCCCGGCGCGAACATTAGTCTCTAGAGGTCGCAGAGGCACCGAGCGTCCGAGCCCAGTGCCACCAGATAGACGATAACTTAATAGACAAATAAACTACCGCTTAACTGATAGATAATCAGCCAATTAACTAGGGATTTACTACCGATAATAACGCCTAATGTGAAAGCGTAACCTTTGTTTTAAGTTATTAATATTGCGGTTTATTCCTAACCATCATTGTTAAAACGAAAGGTTAGGCTTTTACTGTTAGTGGTAATAGTGATAGCGGTATAAGATATTGATACTTACCTAAATAATTACGTAGTCAGTAGCCGGTAATGACTAAGACCCTGAAATTTAAACTTTTTGTTTATTATTTATATGTTAAATAATTTTAATCATTTATATCTGTATGCCTTCAAAATTAAAGAAGAATTATATATTTTATGATAAGAACACTTCTTATTCTTATCAATAAATTAAACACACAGAGGTTTTAATCTACAATTATGTCATGTTTATTTGTTACAAATATTTATTGTTATATAACAAAACCGCAGAAAGTTGAGGAAAAAGGACTTTTGAAGTTTTGAAGTTAAGGTAAGCAGGGTTAATGCCTTACTTTTCTTTGGAATTAAATCACGAAGAGTAAACACTGTGAGTAGGTACAGTCAAGATCCAATAGCCATACGCTGAAGAATATAGAGTTTTCATCATGGAATAAAATTCAACCTGTATTAGGGCGTTTTACTGTAATACTGACCCCAATCCAATTAATTTTAATATAATATTACAATAACTGTAATATTATAATTAATATTAATAAAATACGGTGTTTTCAAGTCGTAAAAAAATAAATAAATCGTCATTAAAACTACTTAAATAACGAAACCATTGATAATCATCCGCTGATAAAGCTACAATAAGACCAGGCCTCCTACAGTGGCATGGTCCACTCCAATTAACATAAACACCACCACACTTATTTATTATTGCCGTATATTTGCGTTAGCGCAAAGTAATTATTCACGGTGGAATTGTTGCTAAATTGATCTAGATTATCTGTTCGAAGACACTAAGCTTCTCAGTGTTTATTTTGAAAATGTTTTACAACGTATCCGGACTAGTTGCAACAAATCTCCCTTGCAAAGTTTACGCTATAGTAAACAAGTAATAAATAATGTTCGGGTGATTTGATTTATACCGATAACTCTGATATTACTTTTGTTTGAGACTTGTAGATCTGATATTTATGGCTCGGTGAACTGCTTCGTATTTAAATGATGATAATTTAAAGCGTGTTAAAAAAACTCTACCTAGTTTTAAATCCTTATTTATTTATAGTCGTTAAGTTAACACAAGGTATTTTGCCGCCGCAAGGTTTTTTATAGTACCGCCTTCAACTATTCTCTGCACATCCTTAAGGTTGACTGTTAGAGAATGGTACTTAGCTTTAAGTCCTCCTATTGTACCACTTTTCTTTGGTTCAATAAAGATTAAATAAATAAATATTTTACAAATATATTTTTTTATTTCGATTTTTATTTCAAAGCTGACATAAAAGGCTATTATTTGGCTTCTAACATAAAATCTTCTTTGACTATAATTGTTGAAGCAATTGAGCTGTAACTCATCATAACCTATAAAATCTTACTAATACTACTATTATGTAGTTACGTACTATTATATTCTCTTCTGTGCTAATTCCTATGTAAAAGTTTGTATGGAACTTTGTCACTCTTTCACGCAAAACCTGCTGAACGTATTTTCATGAAATATTGCACACGGGAAGGACATGATATGGAATAGGTTATGGGGTAGGTCATGGGCCTATTATCCTAGAAAACGCGGACAAAGCTACAGGCCGAAAGCTAGTTCATAATACTTTCAAGATAACATTATCTGAAGTGAATAACGTGTTATATTTTACAATTTTATATAAAATATCGCCATAGCTCCTGTTATTTCGGCGTCTGCTCGGAACGGAGGCTGCTATTGAGAGATTTTCTATATCCGCCCGTTTTCCTTTATGCTTCTGCAATTTTATCCGCCTTAGCCGTTATGAACTTGGGATGTTGTGTTATTATGGATAAGACTATTGATTTTTATTAAATGGAGTGAAAGGGGCTTTATCCATTATAGAGTTGAAACCAAACTTCTAAACTGACTGTTGCATCTTTCTGAACAATAAATGAGGTTGTGGTTACGGAAAAACTGTTTTTTGTGGAAATAGCAGAACAACGAGCTGACGACCCATCTCATGGTAAGTGGGTATCGTCGACCATTGACATCAACAACACCAAAGGTATCACTGATGAGATGCCGGCCAAGAAGGATAGAAGAAAAAGACAGAACACTGGACTGTGCCTGATGAATTCTATCGGTACTCTGCATAGTGTTAGATTAAACACGCTTGACTAGCTACAAGACCTTTTAAATCCACCGTGAAATGTATTTTTACATTTCTACGTGCTGAGAGTGTGAGATAGTATTCAAGTTATTATTACCCGTAAAATATACTAAATATATATATATTTGAAGTCTTTGGAAAGACAGAGACAAATGGAAATCTTTGGAAGAGGCCTTCACCCGAGAGGGGTCCGTGCTTTGACAAACAACTAACCTAACATAAATAAATAATAATTACAACATTAGAATACTAATTAATAAAAAAAATGAATACAATTTCAATGACGACTAATGAGAAAAATGTACTATTAGATTTTTTATTAAGGAATTAATGCAATTATTTACTTTTATAAAAATGTATTTTTAATTATAAAAAATGTAATGAAATATGATTGAAATGTACTGTGTGATTTATGACAAGCATGGAATAAAAGGATTTTTTATTTTTATTTTTTTTATTTATTTATATATATTTTATTTTAGTTGAACAGAAGGGAAACGAATTTGGAAAGTGCGTTTTTTTACCTTACACAATCATTATCTCTGAGTTACAATCATTTTAATTTCTGAATTTAAAAATAGATTCATTACGTTATTGTACTGTGTATCTATCATGAATATTTTTAGTTAAAATATTTTTGCAAATTTTTTTAACCACACCGTAAATAAATAAATTAATTTTATTATTTGTAAGTCATATCCACTTGACCTTATCGTGTGATTGGACATCATTTTCTTGGCTCCTTTAAGAAAATGCAGGCTGAGTGAAGCTTCTCTATAACTTCGTCTATTAATATACTCTTATTTTTATTAATATCGAAGCCAAGAAGACTATTTTGCTTTGACTCTTTGATATCCGAAGCCTTCCCAATTACTAAAATTACTTTGAGGGGACACGAAGACACCTTTATAAATCAACGCAAGAAGAACCTCAGTTCTGGGTTTGATTAGTGATTAAAATTAGATTCGAACCTATTCATTAATGTTTTAAAATTAGTTCTAAGAAATATCTGCTGGTCTTGGTGTATTCACTGATGCATAGCTTTATACAGGTAATACTTTTGGATGTTATTTTATTTTCTTAATCTAAATGGTATAGGAGAAGCAGTAAACAAAC
This sequence comes from Thymelicus lineola, assembly GCA_963932265.1. Lineage (NCBI taxonomy): Eukaryota > Metazoa > Arthropoda > Insecta > Lepidoptera > Hesperiidae > Thymelicus > Thymelicus lineola. The sequence goes on along the minus strand of OZ010702.1, from coordinate 5,054,677 downwards.
TCCTCAGCATGTCTTTAAAATACATCTCTGAATAAAATATGTATTCCGTAATATAACATGTACAAAATCGGTTACAGAGCTTGTCATTTCCATGCCTCCTGTGCGTTAATGAATGTATAGGTATCTAAAATTATACATACCCTAGTCACACTTTACAAAGTTTTCTTCTGCTATAAATATGTTATATAATATTTTGATTTTATAATATCTACGTCTAGACATGACAACGTCACACACAATTAGCTTCAACCCATATTAATTAGCCCACTACCATTAGCCATTAGGCCCACTACTGGGCACGGGTCTCTCCTCTCGAGGAGGCCTAGAGCATACTCCACCACTCTGCTCCATTGCGGATTGGTGGAGAGGTTACTGGCGAACCTGAGTGTCGGAAGTTTTCAAACCGCCCGAGGGCCTCCGACATGGCTTAACGACTATTATCTTATGATAACAACCGGGGACCAACGGCTTTACGTGCCCTCCATAGCACGGAAACGCTCAAGAGTTATTTGCCACTAGCGGTTACGAACTACCGACCGCGCCCGCTGTTGCTTAACTTTGTCGATCACTTAGGATCGACGCAAGTCGCCGAGCTATAAGCAGAAAATCCTATATTACTTTTACCTGCTTACAGTTACTGGCTTCAACCCATTAATGGCCCACTACTGGGCACGGGTCTCTCCTCTTGAGGAGGTCTAGAGTATACTCCACCACGCTGCTCCAGTGCAGATTGGTGAAGCACCAGTTAAAGACAGCACTTAATATTATTTATGGCAATATTTAATAAAAAAAACTCATCTCCAAGTAGTCTTGTAATTTAAATACTCATAAACATTGTAATATGCAAACAGCAAAGTACCAATGCAAGAAAAAATAATTACACCTAGTATCAATATCAAACCAACAACAAAACAAAGGACCCAAGCAAAGTGCTCACAAGCATTTATAATCAGATTATTATTTTTTATCGCACCATTCCCTCGATTAGGGACTAAAAAACTCCCATTAAACTAGCTCGTTTTTCCGATCAGGTTCTCCTCTTGAGAGCCATAAATTGATAAGATTGCGACTCCGAATGAATATGATACTCGTTCTCCGATATCGGTTTAAATGAGAAAGTATTGCACTGCGTTAGATACCTTCTTGTAAGTGAGAATTCGATATACTCTGTTTTTAACTGACTTCAAAAAAGAAGGAGGTTCTCAATTTGTTTCTATTTTTACCCGACTGACAAGAAGGGTTATGGATTTCGCGCGTATCTTGTATGTATGTTATATTCTTTATTACCTCATATATTCCAAACCGCTGAATAGATATTAGTATTATATAATTAATATATTTTTAGATTCGTCTTGATAATCCAAATGTTCTTAAATAAGTGAAATTAAAAAAAAACAAATATGGTGGCTGTGAGAGGCCATTGTTTGAAATATCAAAAATTAAAAATAAATGGAATAATCCAATATGGGTATAAAATTAAAAAGCTCAACATAAGGATTTCAAAAAGGTACATCATAATAGCTTACAAATGAAACAATGGAATGAAAATTGACGTCAACTTAACGAAGTAAATTAAAAAGTAAGTTGTCTTTGTTATGCTTACTCATTACTTACTCGAAACAATTGTTGCAAGTTCTTAGTATCATCGGTCTGGGTACGCAATAAATTCTGTCAAGTAAAATGTTATTGAGTTCGATTGAGCTGCAATTTTATTTATGTACACAGAGCAAAAAATATTAGTATGCACCGCACACTAAAAACACTATTAACCAAAATGTGTGCGTAAAAAACTTTTCTATACTCGCACACTTAGAAACTTTAAAACCGTTTTGCATGCAACTTGCTTTATTAGTCAAGTTCAAGTTTAATAAAATTACATGTATACTAATTATGTAAATCAAATGACAATGAAACATAATAACGTCATAAAACTCGGTTATGGAAAGACGGAATCCCATCAAGCTTGGATTGGTTTGAGTTCCCTTGAGAAGTACCTAACCTGATCTTAGATGTTAAATAAGGGATTTATTTATTTATTTAATCTTTATTATACCTAAGATAGATGGTATAAAAGGCGAGCTTAATGCTAAGAGCATTCTCTACCAGCCAACCTTTGGGCAAAGCAGAAAACAGCGATGGCGGTATGTAATAGTAAGTAGGTGATTAATATGATGATGATTATATTATATGGGATTGACGATGTTGAAGGGTTTGAAGTCGGAAAAAGCGTGTTTTCAGTATTTTGGTTTTGAACAATTATTACATTATTTTATCTGTTAGTTACAAAAGCATCAAAATCGGTTAAGGACATACTTTCTGCGTCAATTATACAAACGAGAGGACTAAAAATATTAATCTTACGAAACTACTCTATAAAGTTTAACAAATCATGTATTTTCTTTTTATTGTACTTAACGTACAAATTCTGCCTCATTGAAGTTTTATTATAATATACATTACTGTTATTAATGAAAACACCAATGACACATGTTTGTTTGTACGTTACAAATAATAAATCAACTAAACTAATTGACGCTGCATTGTAAGCCGCAAAAACAACAGTTATAAGTAACTGCCATTTACAGTAAGTGTGGAATTTTATAAAACGCGCATATTTTAAACTGCTAAAGGCTCGTTTCCACTGACACCCGTCATTGACGTTTTTAATAACGATTCCGATAAGATAAATACGTAGGTATTTCAATCAATTGTCATTAAAATATGTCGTCACAGACATAATACAGATTCATATTTTGATAACGTATTCGTATGTTTTTGGATACGCAAATGTCAATAACCATAAAAATTAAATGTCAGAGTGAATTCTTCTTAAATCAGTCATTATCAATAGAGAATCGTCAATGACGTATGTATGTGGGGACAAGCATTAAGCTTTCGAAATGGTCAATTCATCTTCGCAAAGAACTTAGTAAATCAAACCCATGCATTGCCGCGTAATGTCTGATTGCATTAACTATAATTAAAACTGGCAACGGTTATTTACCAGGTATCATACGATAATCATTTACATGATAACTACCCGCTTGAATGTCCTGTAATTGATTATCTTTTTAATGATTTTAATGACTGATATCATCGTTTATTGTGCAATTTTTCATGTAAAAACTATTTTTAAATAAAAAAGTAACAATTTTTTATTAACAAAGTGCGCACGGTTTCGGCCTGTAAATATTACTTCTCCCTATAATACTAAATCAGGGAAATGATATTTAAAAAATAATTAGTAATTCAGATACGGAGATTACAAAATGTACAGTTTAAAATATAACAATTAGATCCATAATATGTCATCTTTTTGGTTAATCACATGTTTCCCCGAAAATACTAAAAAATTAAGGTTTACACGATACCTACTAATATTTTTGTGAAAACCTTTTATTATCATGAAAATCTATACTAATATTATAAATGCGAAAGTAACTCTGTCTGCTACTCAATAACGCCTAAACCACTGAACCGATTTTGATGAAATTTGGTACAGACATATAATTGAGCTCGGGGATGAACATAGAATACTTTTTATCCCGGAAAATAGACCTGTTCCTGAGGGGTAACTCTTCCACGCCAAAACCACTGAACCGATTTTGATGAAATTTGGTACAGATATAGAATTGAGCTTGCGAAAGGACATAGGATACTTTTTATCCCGGAAAATAGACCTGTTCCTGAGGGATAACTCTTTCAAGCCACTAAGCCGATTTTGATGAAATTTGGTACAGATATAGAATTGAGCTCGGGAAAGGACATAGGATACTTTTTATCCCGGAAAATAGACCTATTCCTGAGGGATAACTCTTTCTCGCCTAAACAACTGAACCGATTTTGATGTTTGGTACAGATATAGGATTGAGCTCGGGAAAGGACATAGGATACTTTTTATCCCGGAAAATAGACCTGTTCCTGAGGGATAACTCTTTCAAGCCACTAAGCCGATTTTGATGAAATTTGGTACAGATATAGAATTGAGCTCGGGAAAGGACATAGGATACTTTTTATCCCGGAAAATAGACCTATTCCTGAGGGATAACTCTTTCTCGCCTAAACAACTGAACCGATTTTGATGTTTGGTACAGATATAGGATTGAGCTCGGGAAAGGACATAGGATACTTTTTATCCCGGAAAATAGACCTATTCCTGAGGGATAACTCTTTCTCGCCTAAACAACTGAACCGATTTTGATGTTTGGTACAGATATAGAATTGAGCTCGGGAAAGGACATAGGATACTTTTTATCCCGGAAAATAGACCTATTCCTGAGGGATAACTCTTTCTCGCCTAAACAACTGAACCGATTTTGATGTTTGGTACAGATATAGAATTGAGCTCGGGAAAGGACATAGGATACTTTTTATCCCGGAAAATAGACCTATTCCTGAGGGATAACTCTTTCTCGCCTAAACAACTGAACCGATTTTGATGTTTGGTACAGATATAGAATTGAGCTCGGGAAAGGACATAGGATACTTTTTATCCCGGAAAATAGACCTATTCCTGAGGGATAACTCTTTCTCGCCTAAACAACTGAACCGATTTTGATGTTTGGTACAGACATAGAATTGAGCTCGGGAAAGGACATAGGATACTTTTTATCCCGGAAAATAGACCTATTCCTGAGGGATAACTCTTTCTCGCCTAAACAACTGAACCGATTTTGATGTTTGGTACAGATATAGAATTGAGCTCGGGAAAGGACATAGGATACTTTTTATCCCGGAAAATAGACCTATTCCTGAGGGATAACTCTTTCTCGCCTAAACATCTGAACCGATTTTGATGTTTGGTACAGATATAGAATTGAGCTCGGGAAAGGACATAGGATACTTTTTATCCCGGAAAATAGACCTATTCCTGAGGGATAACTCTTTCTCGCCTAAACATCTGAACCGATTTTGGTGTTTGGTACAGATATAGAATTGAGCTCGGGAAAGGACATAGGATACTTTTTATCCCGGAAAATAGACCTATTCCTGAGGGATAACTCTTTCTCGCCTAAACAACTGAACCGATTTTGATGTTTGGTACAGATATAGAATTGAGCTCGGGAAAGGACATAGGATACTTTTTATCCCGGAAAATAGACCTATTCCTGAGGGATAACTCTTTCTCGCCTAAACAACTGAACCGATTTTGATGTTTGGTACAGACATAGAATTGAGCTCGGGAAAGGACATAGGATACTTTTTATCCCGGAAAATAGACCTATTCCTGAGGGATAACTCTTTCTCGCCTAAACAACTGAACCGATTTTGATGTTTGGTACAGATATAGAATTGAGCTCGGGAAAGGACATAGGATACTTTTTATCCCGGAAAATAGACCTATTCCTGAGGGATAACTCTTTCTCGCCTAAACAACTGAACCGATTTTGATGTTTGGTACAGATATAGAATTGAGCTCGGGAAAGGACATAGGATACTTTTTATCCCGGTAAATAGACCTGTTCCTGAGGGATAACTCTTTCTCGCCTAAACATCTGAACCGATTTTGATGTTTGGTACAGATATAGAATTGAGCTCGGGAAAGGACATAGGATACTTTTTATCCCGGAAAATAGACCTATTCCTGAGGGATAACTCTTTCTCGCCTAAACAACTGAACCGATTTTGATGTTTGGTACAGATATAGAATTGAGCTCGGGAAAGGACATAGGATACTTTTTATCCCGGAAAATAGACCTATTCCTGAGGGATAACTCTTTCTCGCCTAAACAACTGAACCGATTTTGATGTTTGGTACAGATATAGAATTGAGCTCGGGAAAGGACATAGGATACTTTTTATCCCGGAAAATAGACCTATTCCTGAGGGATAACTCTTTCTCGCCTAAACAACTGAACCGATTTTGATGTTTGGTACAGACATAGAATTGAGCTCGGGAAAGGACATAGGATACTTTTTATCCCGGAAAATAGACCTATTCCTGAGGGATAACTCTTTCTCGCCTAAACAACTGAACCGATTTTGATGTTTGGTACAGATATAGAATTGAGCTCGGGAAAGGACATAGGATACTTTTTATCCCGGAAAATAGACCTATTCCTGAGGGATAACTCTTTCTCGCCTAAACACCTGAACCGATTTTGATGTTTGGTACAGATATAGAATTGAGCTCGGGAAAGGACATAGGATACTTTTTATCCCGGAAAATAGACCTGTTCCTGAGGGATAAGGTCAAATTTTGTTATATGTAGTTGATAGATTCGTTATTTATGAAGCGATTTTTATGACTCTTTTTAGGGTTCCGAAACAAAAACGGAATCAAAACAGAATTGTCATAGTTTCATCATGCCCGTCCGTCCTTCCGTCCATCCGTCCGTCCGTAGCATAGCGCAGAGGCCCTTAGTGCTAGAAAGCTGTAATTTAGCAAGGATATACATGTTTATTTAAACTTTAAACTGGTAGAATAACATTTTTAAAAATATATTTTTAGGATACCTACCTCTCCTAGAGGTAATATGGGGATAATTTTTTTCCGTCACGCACGTGCGGGGTATCGTGAAAAAGGTCTCTCAAAAATAATATGGGTCTGCTAAGTTCAATTTTTTGATTGAGGGGTCTGTTTGCGAAATATTCGTAAGTGTTGGACATGTAAAAAAATTCATGGCAATACCATTAAGATGAATTCAAAAGGAAAACTATCATGGCTATATTATTAGCATACGTAGTTATTGAGTTCTATAAACTTAGAACTTCGGAACCCTATATTACCAGTGACCTGACACGCTATTAGCCGGTTTTTTAACCAACTTCAAAAAAGTAACAGGTTCTCAGTTCGACTGTTATAAACAAAAAATTAACTTTAACATAATTTGAAAAATCAATCTTTAAAGGGTTAATTCAGGGAATGTTTATACGAAACTTCGTCATTTTTAGGGTTCTGAAGTAAAATCGTGACCCTAATAGCTTCGTCATATCCGTCCGTCAGTCTGTCCGTCTGTCCAAAGCAAAGCGCCGAGACCCTTAGTGCTAGAAAGCTATAATTTGGCATGGATATACATATTTATTAAAACTCCAAAATTGTAGAATAAACTACTGAAAATAATTTTTTTTCGGGGTACCTCCACTACAGGTAACGTGAGGATTAATTTTTTATTTATCCCTATAGTGTGGGGTATCGTTGAAAAGTTTTTTCAAAAATATTATGGGTCTTTTGAGACCATTTTTGGATGTAGGGCTCCGTTTGCGAAATACGTTTATTTGGCTTGAAAGTGCTAATTTTGGGTACCCAAGTCAAGTCAAGTGTCCCCCCAACGGCTAAACGATTGGAGTTGGACAAGTGAAAAAATTCTCAAAAATAGGTTATACGATGAATTTATAAGGAAAACTATCAAGGCTATGTTAGCATAAGTAGTTAATTAGTAATAGTCAATAAACTTACTACTTTGGAACCCTATATAAACTTAATTAGTTAAAACTGTGAAAGTTGGTAGTTAGTATGTAATCTTACATAAAACAAAAATAACTGTAACATGATTGTTTGGTAATACATTCCCTAAGGGCTAAAACTAGAGGTTGTAAGTTTAGAGTAAGTTTGGAGTAAGAAGTTGTAAAACGAACAGATGAGTCACCTCATGGTAAGTGGTCACTTTCGCCAATGAACATTAGCAACGCTAAAGGAATCACTGATTTTCTGCTGCCCAAAAAGAAAAGAAATATATGTTTTTTGTGTATTCTGTAAAATTACAATGTAAATTTAAAATTCAAAAACTCTCAGGCCCTGACTTAGATAAACCTCTAAATTCTAAAAAGTTCAATTATTTTGGGACCTTTCCTATGGGTGGGTCATTAATGGCTCACTACTGAGCACTCACTCTTGAGGACGCCTAGAGCATACTCCACCACTTTGCTCCAGTGTGGATTGATGGAGGGATTAGAAATCAACCCAAGTGTCGGAAGTCATTACGCCGGGCGAGGACCTTCAATATGTCATAACGACTGTTATCTTACGACAACAACCGGGACCGACAGCTTTACGTGCCCTCCGAAGCTCGGAGAGCTCAAGAATTTTTTGCCACTAGCGGTCACCTATCCAACTACCGACCGCGCTCGCTATTATTTAACTTCATCGATTACTATTAGAACCGACACAAGCCGCTGCGCCCGGGCTATGAATGCTTCTCCCGATGGGTAATTAATGGGTTGTAAGAACATGTCACTTTTGCTGTAATTTTGGTGAAGAGTTTAGTATCTTGCTGACTACCAATCACGCTACAATATCAGATCGTAGTTATCATTTCATTATCAACACTAAAGATTTGTTTAATATTTTACTCATTTACATAATACGATATATGTACTAAATGTAGGTGTTGCTTCAACCCATAATGGACTATTACAAGGCACGGGTCTCCTCTCTTCATAGTATGGACAAGTTTGCTGTCAATTTATGAAAAACATGTTTTATAATGAAGGGATCTTTATTTTCGGCGTACGAAGTCGCGGGTAACAGCTAGTTTTAAATAAAATTTTCCTGAACATTTGCTTTAAAATCAAGTATACTTGTCAAGTTTACAGCGGAATCGACACGGCATCCAGTAATCTTGACGGTACATGGCCGCGGTATAGCTATCTGGCCATATAGCTATCTCATGCACACTGGATGCCGCATATAGTCAAACTGCAAAAAAATGACGTGCATAAGTGTATCAGTGATACCTATATGAATAAAAATATTTTGACTTTGACTTTGACTGCAAACTGTTATACTTTAGTCATCACGACATGAAACCGACGACGTCGTATCGTCGAGTCTGAAAACTTTTAACACTATATTTTTATGACATTGATACTTCAACCACTATTTCATGCATAACGAACAAACATGAGATTTCGGTAACCGTATCTATAAGCCTCGTCACCCGAAAGTATTTAATTTCAAGTACAAGCCCTACTGGAGATAGCATCAGGTTTGTGACTATGTTCATGTAGACACGCCGTAATGTGAGATGGCTTATGCTTTTGGACACACAGACGGTTAGTTTGGGAAGCAAACTTTGATATTCTAGGTTTTTCTTATAACAATAATGGTATATAAGTATGTATTAAATAAAAAAAAATATCCTAATAGTGGGTAGGGAAAGGGACTGTAACACTGCGTAAAATGTGATTACCGTGTTCAAGGTTTCACGTTTCGCCTTTCAGATCATTTACAGAAAATAAGCAGACCAACAAACAAACAAAACAAAATTAAGTGTAGATATGTACAGTATAATATAATGCGTATGATTTTTCATCTAACACATTAATTATTCATTAAACCGAAAAAATACAGCATTATTTATTAGGTATAAATTAAAACAGCATTTATCGCGTAACAGCATAGGTATCTGAATTATTTAAAAAATTAAAAAAGGTAAGTAATAAAATCATATTGCATACTTTTACATAATATCTGTTTTAATTATTATTAGTTAATTTTTCTGGTGCCATCGCGGAACAAAATTTATGATTTGAAATGACTTCGAGCTTCACTTTGCTAACTTCCCAACGTACTTTTGTAACCATACATATCCCACCATGTTACACGTCGTAAAGACATTTGATTGCTTTGTGCAAGGATCTGCAACCATTTCGCTCCCCAACCCTCCTGTCCGTATGTGCCACTCCCAAACAACGCGTAACTCTCAGTCAATTGCCAATAAATCGAAGCATACTCCATATTAATTAGCTCGCGTGAGACCTTCGCTACTGTAACCCACCTCGAGATTTATTGTTTGAAAACGGCCATTAAATTTGTATATGAAAAATGTTCGTTTGTACGTTTGTTTTGTACAATTGAACTACGCTCGCGTGCTTCGTTATGACCACCTAATAAATCTAAGCTAGGTTTAATCTGCTTCTAAGTTTAGCATCCTTAATGAATTATTGAGTAGAAGGCACAATACGGGGGAATGTTTAGATAATGGATAGTTTAATCAATAGTCTATATCTATAACCAATGGTTAACTTCAAGATGAATTATTGCAAAGGATAAACGGAATTTTTCCTTTATTAATTTCAATAGGTATAGAAATTAAATCAGTCAATCCGACTCGATTAAGCCGACGAGCCACCGGAAAGTAAGGTGTACTATCCATGATGCTTCATTTGACAATTGCATACAAGTTGCTTTAAAACAGGCAAAAGGCAAACGCGACGATGCTGCTCTATGGACAAGTTTGGTTCTTTTACTTTGCAAGCTACAAGCAAGCGACAATTATCAATAGTGTGTATTTGACGAGCATCTACATGGACAGTGGCTTAAAAATCATAGTGAACACGAATGGCGTTTGCCAAAAATCCGGGGATATTGGCTTTCTGCTTCTCCGACATTGCGACTGAAGCATGTAAATATTACACGCGTCCATAATTAACAAGGCATCTAGTAACTGGCTAGTAATCAATTAATCTGATTTGACGAACATTAATCAAGTTTTTAATCTAATATTTTATACCTGTCTATAAATATCTATTGAAACCCAATCAAAGTTTAATCAGCTGAACGCCTTCTAATCCATACAAGGCTCCATCATTCAGTATTCCATTATCTGTTGCATAAAACCTGCATTCTCTATTACCGCGAGCGGGAATCGAACCGGATACAATAAATACAGGACCGGTGTTAAATTAGCTTCGCATGTTCTAAGCGAGTCTCGGGCTTAGCTCGGATGATTGACTAATTTCGATGCAACTTTTTAATACAATGCAAAATGTTAATAGTAAATGACTCAAGTTCCAATAATCCACGCATCTGTAATTTTTAAAATTTTGTATGACGTGCGTAGATGTTTATCTTTTGTTTTAAAGGAACAAGACTGTTAAGTAAACCTGTATGTTGTTTAAGAGTTGAAACAGATGTAAAGAGCCTTCGGGGCCGGCACTGAATTGTCGATTCTTCTTAAAATGATATACATTGTTCGACGATAATCACTTCAGGTGGCTATCTGCTTTTTTGTCAGGCCTGTCAAGTTACAAACAAAAGTTTTCGGTCATTTTCTCAAAGCTATATAAAGCCTGGCAAGTCGGACTTTGTCAGTGAATATAAGTGGCCTTAAAGAAGTTTTCCCATTACAGTGAACCATACCATGACAATGCTATGAACGTATCAAACACAAAAAACAACGATGGTTCGTGACGGAAAGGTCTTGTGGGAATAGTGTCATACTTTTCAATGCAAAGAATATTCTTTTGTCTAACAAGTTCGTAGCATAGTCATACACCATATAGAGTAATTGGGAAGAAAGATTGAATGTCATTATTGATTGGGAGACCTAAATGCCGCATCGGGGCATTCTTTGATGATAGGTGCTTATAAAATGTTATTCTGCGTTCAATTATTGAGCAAGTACCTAATTGTGATATATAAGTATCTTAACACATCCTAATGGTGGCCATACACGATCAAGTGTACTTGTCAAGTTTGCAGTTTGAATTGATGCGGCATCCAGTGTGCATAAGGTAGCTATATGGCCAGATAGCTTACCGTGGCCATACACCGTCAAGTTCACTGGATCCCGCGTGAGGTCCGCTGACAAGTATACTTGATCGTGTATGGCCACCATAAGCCACCAAAAAAAATAAAGGTAAGATATACGACCCTAGAGCTGGCAGCTGTCATGCTTAGTGTATTATTAGTATTGCTGTGGCGAAGGAATGCTTTCAGCATTTTAGATACTGCACCGCAAGAGCCTAGTTGTAGTAATAATAATATGTAAGTATAATTATTTAAAAAATTCTCTTAAATTATTTATTTTATGCTTTTTAATAAGGTTTAACCATTTATTGATGATGTATTCAAGAAGTTTTTAAACACAACGTGACCAAACAAAGTTTCCTACAAGTTGCTCAACAATCTATTTTTCATTTAAACACGGGTATCGAGGCGGATGCTGTAAATCCCAGCGTTTGAACATCAACACGGTTAATTAGCATCGCGTGTTGTAACGGCTACCGTTCTAGCCACGGGGCTGGGGCTAGAAGCCAGCTAGCAAGGAAAATTATACTATTCTCGCCACTATAATATACTATTAGTGCTCCTGCTGCTCGGAAAGCACGGCCCTACGGCTTGTGTCAAACGTAAATAGACGATATTAGACGTGGTTATCGACGGACGTAGCTTGGATTGGATGTTAGGTGAGAGGACGTGGTGAATAGAATTTTGGTGATCATTTGCTATCACTTGCATGTCTTTACAAATAAATCTGAGAAAGAGAACTTTTATAATGTTCTCAGAAGTGTCACACTGTGCATTACATCTTCTTGATGCGAGAGGAATACAAAACCCAATGAATTAGTTTTGACTGCATGCACCAATAATATTTTAAAATAATGTATTAGATTTAAGTGAAGATTCATCGTGAAGAAACCTGTGAAAGACCCAAATTAATAAACCGATCTCAGCTCAAGAGCGCGATCTTAGATCTTACAAATGTCATTTATACATATGACTTGACATAATTATTTCAGTATCTCAAACCAAATCTTGAGATTTCAGAGATCTCAAGATCGTTCTTTATAGTGTTCTCAAACGACTGTGAAGTCTACCAAACCGCAATTCACCAGCGTGATACCTGTTCATATAGTGTTAAAGGAGAGACTAACTCATTAGTGGGGCAGTTATTGATTTCAACAAATGCAGTTGCTGCTATTGCAGAAGCTATCTGAAATTGCCTATTTGGCTAATGTGCTAACATGCTGCATCATACAACTGATCCATAATCTAGACACTGGAATAATACAACGAAATCCAGTCCTCCCAATCTTCCTTTCCTGGAAATAGTTCCAAAACCATCCACGACACTACTAATCCGATCTACTTCCAACTTAAAATAATTCCATACATTTTCCAGAAGCGTAGAACATTCCATAATTATAATATCCCAGCCCCAATTCTCGATCTCGCTCGCTGATCTCAACAAAAGATTATAATCCATACCATAAAATCTTTCTCCGTCCGTCCGTCTTGCTATCTCGGCTCATGTTTCACGGTATGCGTGATTGCAATTCGTTCGACACGCTTCACTGTCCGTTAGTCTTTGCGTAAGCTGATTGTTCAAAAATCCGCATGTACAGCAGTGTCTTAATAAGAAATAATCTTTTTGATGGTCCGCATTGTTGAGAACAGTTTTCATTAACTTATTGTATATTTGAATTCCTACATAGTTACATTGCATAAGTGTGATTAATAATAAATTAAATTAAAAATAAGAATTATTAATTTAATGTGTAGCACTAACGATTATACTACTCGTAATATGGTTAATTTTTGCGTGACTTTTTAACTACGTATATCACAAGGTTTGGATTTCCTTTCCACCAATCCGCACTGGAGCAGCGTAGTGGAGTATGCTCTAGGCCTCCTCAAGAGGAGAGACCCGTGCCCAGTAGTGGGTCATTAATAGGTTGAAGCCAGGTTGGATTTCCTTTAACTAATGTATATTTAAATTCCTACATAATTATATGATAGATGTATTATAGTTACTAAAACGATTCTAGTAATATGGTTAATTTTTGCGTGACTTTACTGTGTACTGTATAGGTCACAAGGTTTCAGTCCATTTTAGAAAAGATTCTTGTATATCTTATGGCATACCTACTTGTTATAATGATCATAGTGGTTTTATAGTGGTAACAAGTGGTAACTTAGTTAATATTTTACCAAAAAAAGTATTAAAGTCAATGAATGCACAACAAATGTATAAATAACAAAAAGTTTTAGGTTGTAAGAAGCTCCCCTAACCCTTATGTTCATGCCGACCCAATCTGGATTTAACGCATAATTATTCAGGAAAGATAAGCTATCGCCATTAAACTTACACCACTTAAAGCTTGTTAACTTGATAATAATGTCAAGATTTAATCTATTAACTTCTTTAACATACTTCCTTATTAAAACTACGTAAATAAGGCAGGAAAATACTTTTTTCTACCGATTAATAAATTAGCAAGGTAACGTTCGCTTTGAACCTTCGTGTTAGTGCCAGAGGCAAAAATGTTTTCAACTTTAAAGTGTCGCTTTTTGGTACAAAACTATTGTCATAAATTAATTAATTTAATGACTTGCCTGTAAAATTATGGGTACCGTGTTCGATCCCGATATTTAACTGACAAAGGTCATGTCAAGGACATGTCAGACGGGAGGTTGTAAGCTTGTGTATATTATGATAACGTTTAGACGTTGACAATATTAGTATTGTCATCGTAGCTCTATAGCAATAATACAATATTATTATACCTACATCAAATAAAACATGTTATCGAAATAATCCTAACATTCATATGAAAATCTAGAAGAATTCACGAAACAATCAATTACGTTCTAACTGTCAAAGCTAAAACTTCCCCGGAGGAAACAGGTACATGTCGAAATAAAACCGTCGAAACGGGAACAAAACATTGATTAATGACGAAATGCACTCGAAAACAAACTGTCGAACTTCTTCAAATTCGCGATACAAATGCCTTCGGAATAACCCCTCGGAAATAATGGTTTCCTATACAACTGTCGTTACCTCAATGGCGTAACTACCTTTTTGTCACAACCTAAATACAACCTTACAGTGTTCACATAAAGTTGAAAATAAATTTTCATTGTTCAGTAGGGTAAACGCCCGAAAAATTGACACGAGATTTTCTTCTTGAAGGTTTTGTTATTTTTTTTCTTTCGTCGCGCGGAAGTTGTGAAGTATAGACGTGTGTTTCCTCTTTTTTTGTTGTCAAATTGTTTCGATGCCATTAAGCCGTTGACAGATCACCGTCTCTGAGTAATGCCCTCCGATTGTTTGCGGTGGGGCGAAAACACATTTATGGGACAAAGCTTGCGAATGGTATTTGGAAACGATTAGAGTTCTTTGTGTTGTTACCGTTTGGGATGTCGTGCATATTTTATTTTCGGCCTGGATCTTTGGTTGATGATGTTTCTTTTTAGAAGCGGATCAGACTTGGTGCTTAAAAAGAAGCATACTCTTTCCTATCTGTAATAATTCTTCTTTATTTATAAACGTCATGATTTTCTTTTAATGTTTCTGCTTTATCATATTAAGAGTTTTTAAACTTCTTTATATACCTTTTTAATATTGCTTTTACAGCCAGAAGTAAATATGTATATATAAATATATTTGTGCTACTTTTACATAAATATAAAGAAAAATTATTAAACGGGAACCCTTAATCAATCAATTGTTAAACTGTTTAAAATACCACTTAAGATGTGATAACCCATAAATAAATACCAGGATGTACATTTATATCCGTATAAGACATAACTTTTATAATCAAAATAATTTTTCTCACGGTACTGTACAACAAGATTTCAGTGACACCTGTGCCATACATAAAATAAAAGTTAATTTGCACCTTATTCCTTATCAAAATGGTTTGTAATTCGTTGGAGTTATGAAGAACAGTTGACTAATTCGATGTGCTGGGTAAGAATAATAAAATCAGAGGTGTAATATATCAGAAAAGCCATGTCTTAGTGCCGACACCGGTTGCCCATAATTCTCAGATGATGTTTTAACCTTGCCATCGAGGTAAGAGGGAGTGAAATAGAAAGAAGACATGGTAGTTATCGGAGCGGGAGCGTGAACGAAATCGCTTCTCTTGCATTGAGTTCCATTGATGAGTCTAAGAGAATACAATTGATAATAAAGAGAACCTAGAAAAGGAGAAAAAAATCCTTTATTGTTATTCTATACTAAACATGAAAAATTTAGTAATTATTTATCTATTCCATGTGAAGTATCATCAGAGAGTTTGATATAAAATTTTTTTAGACACTAAATAAAACAAAATCGTTTTATCACATGACATCTGAAAATTAGACATAACTCTTATAGTTTTCACCTTATGGTAGTAGAGGTAATCTTATTTTTCTATGATATTCAACTCGCTTAGCTTTAGCATTTTAAACACTACCGGAGGATAAAAGCCGCAGTCAAATTTTATCTCAATTGTAATCTTGTTCCATCTACCATAATGTTTTAAAAGATTTAAGTGACTATTGATAAAATTTACAAAACACGGTGTGAACTAGAAGAAACTTTATTACCCTTGTAATACAATAACTCTATAATCATCAGATAAAAAGGCATTCCATACTGACTTAAACTAGGGTTTTCATTGGCTTCAACACTTGAATGATCCATTACATGGAAAAAGTCTCTCAACATAATTGAGGAGGCCAAGAGCAAACTCCACGCTGCTGACCTAATGCGAATTGATTTAGGAGTTAGTGACCAACTTAATTTTGAAGTTTGTGTGCTACCCCAAGGCCTTTGACAGGGCTAAACGATTGCTATCTCACGATATCAACAAGAGCCACTTTACGTGCCCTCCGAAGTATGGAATTGCTCCAGAAATTTTTGGCACTATCGAACACTCATACCTATATCAGCAGTTGCTTAACGTGTTCACTTGAACTAAATGATAGACATAGTCTTTACTTAACCCTAAATTAGCTTCTGCCAAAAAGCATATCACTCAGACTACACTGACAAGAAAACTACAGCTAACACAGACCTAAATACATTTCGCTAGGTCACCAACTGCAAAAAACTGGCGGGATAAGACAGTACGAAGACGAACGGGTGATCGCTTGTAATTGGCAACGACTGATGGATGAGACCAGGCGCCCTTCATTACAAATCCACCACAATTGAAACGCGTAACAAAATCTAAAATGAACTTTATCACGTCAGCATAGATGTGGAAATCTTGGTGAAGAGTGTAAAGTTGAGTTGGTTACTGTATAAGCAGTTGGTAATTATCGACAGCACTGTAAACTATATTTCTGAACGGAGCTCTTCGGAGACTTAGGAACGTATGGATGCGCTATCCTTTGAGAAAACTATGAACGTTTTGGAAGACCTATCGCTTTAGATATTTCTTCAATGCTGGTAGCAGAATATTAAGTACACAAGTAACACGTAAAAACGGTACATGGTTACTTGTAGGAGGGTAGTGGATATCCAAGCTGTTAAAAGCCCTACCACTATGCGTGAATATCATCAAGATTGAGTTGGATACCGTAGAACCTGAACAGTTCCACAGAGAACCTGTAACATTCTAAAGAGTGTGAAAGCTAAGCTTAAGATGTTGGCTTGTACTTTAGTCCCTAACAAACCTAGTTGTAAGTTGGTACTAATAGAAATGAGCGAAAGTATTTCACTGATACAAATGTTTATTTCTTAAACCCTGAACATATCAATCAAAGGGTTGATGGATATGTTACCCCTATCTAATAAGTATAAATCAGAAAGAAAGAAGAAAGAAAGAAAAGATTTATTGTTGGCTAACACACACTACTTATTTATCCTAAACTAACATACGAATATATATTCTGAATAAAGATGGTTATAATATATGTTGCAATGTACGCGTGTGTTATAATGCTAGAGAATGGTACTCACTCCGCGTTTTGCCGTAGCGTTGCCACGGCGCTAATTTTCAGTGAGCCCTTTTTTCTGACTCTTTTTCTTTTCCTTTTAAAATTTTGAAAAACTGAAAAAATGTATCAATTAAAGGAAATCGGTTGATGTTTAAAAAATTTTCGACACAAACTTTTATCCCGTTTCCTAGGGAAAACTTTTCTAATAATTTTCCGGGATAAAAAGTTTTCTAAAATATGAACCCAAGTATTAATAACAATTTCACTAATTTTCATTGAAATACGTTCAAGGGTTTTCATGTGATGCCCGGACGGACAAACAGACAGACAGATAGTTGAGTTTTATTATAGTATAGATTCATATAGGGTATCTATATCTTCTCGCCAATCTTTGAAATAAAAACCTTAACATTTACCTACGAATATAATACCTACATCAACACTCTTACAACGAAGATACTTATCTGTTTCACGGTAGTAGCGCCATTAATATTTATTAGGCCTATCTTTTACCACTGGTAAGCTGTGGTGATTAGTGGAACGGTAAATGAGATGAGTGAAAGGACTCGTCCTAGTCTAGGCGAGTCTAGAAGTGCTTGTGACTATGTAACTTTTTGTTTTGTCTCAGATGACAGGACCACTTAAGGTAATAAATGGTTGCGTTATAGAATTTTAACGTGCTGTATTTTGCTTCTGTGTAAGGCTTTGTTGGAATTTTTATTGTTAACTTAACATTGTTACCTTATGTTCCATTAATTTACCTTAAGTTATCTTAAAGTAAAACAAGCACGAGTTGGAGAGTCAGAATATATAAAGACTCCGTTTTCCGTTTTCATTAATCAAACATTTGATTATTTTTTATTAATTAACAATTTGTAGTTACAAAAAAAATGCAACCTTTTTCAAGTTTTATGAACAGTTACTTTCCTTGCATATAGATTGACAATTTAGGGTGAAAGCACTAAAAATTGTCCGCTATAAAATTTCAATATTCAATAGTCGTCCAGCCATAAAAGGGCTTGTTATTTTGTTTAGCAATCTTAGTCATAATGTGGAGCGACTGGCAAGACAGTCTAGTTATTCACATAATTAGCATCTAAAGTAGGCAATACTGAGCCTATTAAGTGTCTGCATACATGTAAGGTGTGCCCATTCGTGTCCACTTTCTTAAAATCCGCAGGATATTAATTAGTCACCGCTGTTATGTCGTACTGGCAGACAAGCGTCTTGCATAATGATTATTAAATCATTTGAATTTTCTCGGTATGCTAATCGTTGCAATGCCTGCTAAAAGTAATAATTCCCTGTATAGTACAACTTACAGACACATAAATTAATTAATTCTTAAATCATTTTACCACTGAAGATTGGAACATAAATAGGTACTTACAATAAGACATTAAACTTTAATGTAAACTAATTATAGTACATTTGGTAGTGTGATGTTGCGAAGATATAAATGTATATTTGTTATTTCATTTCAATTTATATACCTAATAATATTAAAAAAATCAATCATTGTCACGCTTCCTAAAAAAATTATCATCAGGATACACTAGTTCGATTACAAGGTCCACCTATTGTAATTATCACATAGTTGTAAGAATCTTAATGCAGGATTGACGAAAAAATTAAAACACTGGAATAATTATATTTAAATAGGTTAATAGTCGTATCTGAAACTTTACTCCTTTATAACTTTAAAACTTGTTATACATTTTCAAAATGTTCTTACATTTAATAAAATATAATCTTATAGTTGTAATTGTAATTGTAATAAATGTAAATAATCCACATCAAAGAGAAAACACATAATGTAACATTCAACGTTGTTACAGCGATGTAATTACTTAATGCAAAAGCAACAATGATGCAGATGACCCACTAATGTGCAAATATAATTAATACTATCAGAAAATCACTTTAAACGTCCGTCTGTCTATCTAACTCGGTACTGTAAGTAAAAGTAGCTTTATCATGATCTAAGATTTAAAACTATGATAAACTTAAACTGCAATGTAGCACATGTCAAAAGACGGGTCGTCTATCATGGGATTTACCCTAACAGACACTCAGTACAAAATAAACCTTAATATTTCTGTATAGAGTTGAATTTTGCGTATTTTTAAAAGTACCCTCATATAATGAAATGCATTATTAAATAGCGATTTCGTGACCCTATTCGAAGAGCATTAGAAGGGGCATTATCTCTAATTTGCTTGTTTTAATTCAGTTTTGATTTTAACTAAGTTTACGGATTAATTATTCAATAAAAGGAGTGATGTCGCAAGAGGGCAAAAGTGAAATTTAATTTGAATAGATTAGCTATGAAAATGTTGAAATAAGCTCAATAAAGAAAATGTCACGAACATAATATTTTTTCTTGTTAAGTCGGTTAAAAATTATGATATCATTATGAAGCTACAACGCATATAGATAGCGTTGTAATAAAATTTTGAACAGAACGGAAAAGATTAAATATACGAGTATTATTCATAAAATAAAATAAAATTTAGTTATCCATTTACGAGAAAGAGAAATTAATATAAAATTCCTGGTAGTAGAGTCTGCAATGTGATATGTCAGGAATATAAAGAAATGCAAAACTTTAATTAATTAAAAACTATAACAAAAGTTTAATTCATAAAAAACTACTAAAACTTAATAATATGCTTTAAAATTACACTGAAAATTACATAAAGTTTTATCCGATTAAATGGATAGATATCTATAGCATATGTATTTAAAAAAATATCCATGGGGTTCGAGAACTTTCCAACGTTAATTATTGTCAATAATCGATGTAAGCACCTACATATAAGACCGACAATTTACACCGACTTTTAGTTTTCTATATAAAAATTCATAAAAACAAAACTCCACATTTTCTTTAAGCACCTTAATTCCTATACAATCACGTATTATCTCAAAAGTGATTGACAAAGATTCATAAGTATTTCATTTTTACAAATCACGCCTTTCTATCATCATTCGTTTGTCAAAACAAATGTCATATGGGGTGTCGCCCCTTGCAACCCTTCAGTGGCAATTAATCGGCTCAATTTATGAATTATTGCTCTAAACAACCCTTATGGAATAAATAATCAGAGGATGTTGTTTGATTGAATTTGTCAAGCATTTTGTGATGAATGTCGAGCATTTTTATTGCTTTTTGATTGATAAATGTATGAGAGTATGGAATTAACATAATTACTCGTATACTAGGTATATCAATAACAGTTGTCTTCTTACAGTTACAAAATTATGTCTTCTTGAGTTTTTATTATACTTTTTCTATAACTGATCTGTGAACATTTTTTATGGTACAGGTAGGTACTCACTGCAAGTGGATAATTCTGATATTTATTATTATAATAAAAATGCTTGAAAGGCTACCATGCCACGCTTAAACGCTTCACACAGCACACTCATAGCCCCATACTAGGATTCCCTGTGTCGTGGGTGTCAAGGACAACACACAAGACAAGGACACTCACACCCAGACCGAGAACAGAAATTCAAACTCATCATTCAAATTTCTGCCTCACTGGGAATCGAACCCAGGACCCTTGACGCGGTGATCCGGCATGGTAACCATCGCACCACGCGGGTCGTCACATGCCACCTGAATTACAATAATTTTAATTTAATAAAGTACAAATTTAATTGAAATCAAGTATAAGAGGAGACATTAATGGTTACTTCTTATTTCAAAATAATATAATACATAGATGAGTAGCAATGGTTGATGCAAATAAATCATGTAGGACAGTAATCTGCGGCCATTTTGATGTATAACGCCATCTGTGTCAACTGAATGAGTTATTACACTGACGACCAAGGGTTGCCAACATATCCATTTGTAAAAAATGTGGGTAGGTTACTAAAATAACTTCAAAATACAGTAAGAAAAATGCTGCATCTAAACATGTAACTATTTCTGTCAATTTTTATGTATTTAAATGATGTTAATGGTGTACACAAAATTACAATACAATACAATACAAATACTCTTTATTTGTACACCAGAAATAAATATACAGTAATAAAACAAGGTACGGTATACAAAAGGCGACCTTATCGCTAAAGCAGCGATCTCTTCCAGGCAACCTAATTAATTTTAAATATTCAGTTCAGTAGTCAGTTTGAATGCTGAAGTTAAATTGTCACTTTATATAACTTTTAAAATGAAACGTAATTTCTGGCTAATTGGCGTTACATAACAAAACTAGATTTTAGTTAATTGATTAAAAATATCTGAAAAATCAAAATGTGTCAACCCTGCACATATAAACGCAACATGATTTATATGGCAACCCCTTAGCAAGATTAACCCTTTATCCGGGGTCACGACAAAGGCACGCGGGGTCGCATACTCCCCCTACAATTCAATTTCTAATTTATTGTTATTCGTTACGCTTAGCCATCGGTATTTATTAATGTAGTAATTATCATATCAGTCACAAGCACTCTGCCCGTGGTTTTGGCCGCGTTTTACGGGATAATAAGTACCCTAAACCTTATTTTAGATCAAGGTCTACTTTTTAAAGATTAAACCCATACGCTTCCAGTAATATTATTTTACTTTACCTTTGGCCCATTATACAAACAACAATAAGTAAATACAAATAGCTTATCGTCTAAATGATCTAATCCAATAAGAGCCGTGAACATCGCGGAACATTATTACATTGCTTGTATTTTATCTAATTACTTTAAATAACAATAAACAAAATGCAGATTATATCATTGAAGTATAATGACATAGAACAGACATCTCGAATAAAATGTGTGTCCCGCCCGGGAGGTTCCATTTTCAAAATTGAGCCCCGATTCTCCTTTCAAAATGGAACGAATCCATTGAAGATTGAAGCCACGTGGCGCCAATGCATTGGGACATACATGGTGTTCGCGGTGTCTGTTCTATACGCTAGTAATAGTACTTCAGTGGATTATAACAAAAAATTAAGATTAGTTATAAAATAACAGTGCTATTAACTTTTCAAGAAGAGACAATTTGGAAGAATTAAACCACATTTTGATTAGAATTTTATTTTGCCATAGATTAATAATAGACAACTGAATACATCATGATCAGCCTACTTTTTACTTTTACTTTAAATAGCTAAATAAAACAAACAATATTATTACAACACTATACTGGTTTTGAGAAGTTTTAAGACAGACGGGATAATATAATAAGAAATTATTTAAAATTTTCACTGCAATGCATGTGAACCGATTGTTGATTGTTTTTGATGAGTGTAGTATGCAATGACTTTGTACACCGCCGAATATAGGCGATGAGGTGTATGCCACCGGATAGAGGTTGTTTTTGAGAATAAAATAATACATTTTCTAATAACTTGTTTGCGAAATTCCATGAGAATCTGTTGAGAAAAGCCGTGCATCCATAATGTCCGTGGTGCATTCTCACAAACTTTTACATTTATAATATATGTATAATAGTAGGATTATTGTTTATTACACACAATAAAACTACGTTAAAATGCTTTTGAATCAAACAGGTGCTCAAAAATTCTCATGGTAGATAAAAATCAGGTACCCACCTAATTTTTAGGTCTAATCCAATAGACTTTAGTATCCTTTGATCATAAGGGAGCACGTATATTTATTTGTCGACTATATTATGTAAGCATAATTCATAAAGTTGTTTCTTCGTGTTTTTATGTTAATTAACACTAGGCAGAGACGACCCTGTAGCTTAGTTAGTAGGACCCTAGCTGCAAAGTGGGGGGTCCGGGAATCGAATCCCGGCAAAACCAATATTTATGTGACAGACAAATATTTATACTCGGGTCATGGGTGTTATAGTGATGTCTTATTTGTGTTATCCATGCCACCCGCGACACAGGTGAATCCTAACTGTGGGGGTAAGCTATTCATTCATTTATATGGTTTTAAGGGCAGAAGCATCTTTACGTTCAGTCGTACCGGATTGTGCGTAGACGTTCTTAGTCAGATACAAGAGAGATTAAGAGAGACTATGAAGCAGATCGCTCAACCGCCGCAGGATAAACCGCGAAGACGTATTCTTTTAATAACCATTTCCACTCACTGTGCTACACAAATAGCTAAAAAGATTAGACATCTTGTAGCGTCAGCAATAAAATTGAAATATAATTAAGTCTAGGCTGTAACTCGTTGAGACATCTGGTTTTTGGTGCACTACTTATTTAGATACGCAAAACTACAACAAATAAATATTTTTCTTAGGTATTTTTTATATCTCTATTTTCTATCTCATCTAGATTCTGTGTTACATATAACAAAACTAGCGATTGTCAGTAACAAGATTATTATTATCATTAGATTATGTGTTACGATCAATGGTTACGAATCACAAAACTAAGGCATAACGGACCTAATAAACGGAACGCAGAAGGTTTGATTTTACTCTCCATAAATTTTCATACCCCATGTATATGAAAATCGATTAAAAAGGATTAAAACTCCAGAAAATCTACCAAAGTGAAGCTTACAGAAAATATTAATTTAAGATTTATTTAAAATGTTCAATAATAAATACAATATATAAAACAGTAAATTAAATTCACTTCAATAAATTAACTACGTATCTAAAAGCACTATTTATTTCAGGATTTAAGTTACGATGTAAAGAAATTTTCTGTCATTTATATTTCCTTCATTACAGCGCTTTTCTGTAATTTCTCCACATAAAGCCAACTATATATAACTAAGTTTCAATACTAATTTTGCTTTACTTGGTGAGTCGCCACTGACAGAATATTTTACGCCGGTTAATTCTGGCAATAAAGGAAGTTTGTGTTCTTAAGAACGGAGCGAAGTAATTACCAAAGTATTTAGTTATTCCAAAGGATGCAAAAGTTTGTATTTTAGTCTTTTGGAAAATTGAAACGCGTCTTTGAGAAAATTTAAACGGCCGTCCACTAATAGTTTAAGAATCTAGAATCTTAACTTAGTTTAAAAACTTATTAAAATAAATATTAAAAATAACACAATTATCATTTCAGTTATATTTTTATTTTTAAAAGTCTCATAACTGCGTACAACTTATAAAAATAATTGGTATTTTTAAAATAATTATATTTTTTTACTCTGTATACTTATTTCAGTGTACTAATTCTTAGGATGAACACTTATTTTCTGTAAACATTAAAAGTTTTTGATAAAGTATAATAGAATTGAAAATCATAAGTGAATACAGATACATACCGAGCAAGCAAATTATCTTCATAAAAATTTTTCGCTTGTTTTGCCGACGGTACCGCGTAATACGGGACGTTGCGCGGGCGCCGGCCGGCAGGCTGATTTACTGCACTCTTAATGAAACCTGTTATGTAACTGGAATTATTTATTATTTAGTCCTACCAGCCGCTGGAAATTGCAGCTACTGTATTAGATAATAATTAACTTTATATAACTATCGCGGGGATTACTTGGACGTTCTTCAGTGTTGCTGTGTTTGTTTAGCTGTAAATATTAATTTTATAACGGTATTATTTTAATGATTAATTTTATTTTTATTTTAATGTTCTACGCATATCAGAAATATGTACAATATGCACAATACATAAAAGTTAATTATATTAGTTGGGCATCAAATCATTTACGGAAATGTATAAAGTAATTATACTCAGTACGTATAGGTCGTATGAAAAACTAATCAAATTGTAAAAAAAGACACATTATTTAATTCGGTCAATAGCACACATGAAAAGCTTTTTTTATTATTTTATAATAATTCTATAAGTACATGTATAAAACGAATAAGTAGAACATTCCTTGATACAAGTATTTGATAAAAATAATAATTAACTCCAAAAACGAAGACTATAATGTAATAGAAAATAACACTAGGATAGTGCTATATATTTACATTCAAACAATGCATCAATAAACCTTTTCAAAGCTTGTTAACGTTTCAAAGATATTTTCCAAGCAGATTCTTCTCAAACATACATACTCGTCTTAGGGTGATATCTACAAACCGTACTGAGGCTTTGCTCGGACAAAAAATAATCTAAACAAAAATAATGGTCCGAAATTATAGGCATTTAAATTATAAGCATTAACTTATTTGTGTAAAAAAAAATATTATTAGCTGTTTTATTTGACTTTTTAATGTTTTATTTTTAAGTATCAAAAATAGTAGTCCTAAATTAACCTCGACGTTACTTGTTTTAAACGACTTTTTAAGTTTTTCATAATAACAACATCAGTCATCTAGTCCATTTGATTCTTGTCTGAGCAAAGTCAAAGTCGGCACGGTAAGTACGGCTTATAGATTTCACCCTTACTGTTACTCGCGTGTGATATGCGTTTCTACTCACGAGGGCTTTAAATTGCATTGGACGATACTTACGCGACGACGCGTATATCTCTTACTAGAACAACTTATTTATGTGTGAGTATGTGGGAGAATACATACATACAAAGATACATTTGAGGATATAATATCGAAGAAATCGTTTAGAAACTTATGAGTATACCTTGTACGTTACGTTGTAAGGCTTACCGTATTCTACCTATGATTTTATTATAATAACTTAATTTCTAATTGAAATCCAATTAAAATAGAATTTTACAGTTTTCCATTTTCCGTTCAAATGCAATAGTACATCTGATGTCCTTTAATTCGTTTGATTTTTTGCCGCTTATGAAAGGTACTGAATTATTGAGAAGAAAATAATTTTGTTTGTACAGTTACTATTTCGAACTATATTCCTTAGCGAATCACTTGTTTTAATACATCGAAATACATAAATCATTGATCACTCTCCTCTTAACAATTGTATCATGTCACATCTTGATCGCATAATTATGACCCAAGACTTCGCTATCAATAGGTACACATGCATTTGATCGGAAATTGGTTGCAACGAATCACAACATCGCAGGTTTCTTTTTTCCTTAAAGGGTTGTTTAAATGAAGTTACCTACAACGCATATGGGAGTAAACAATCGCCTTATACGGACAGCGGTCGCTTTCAATTGTACGACAGGTGTATTCTTTCTCAATCTCTGAATAACATAAAAACATAGATATGTCTGTGACGTTTCTATTATTGGCCCAGTAGTCACTGGTCTTAATTGACTGGAGGTCTAATTGAGGAAGCCTAGAGCGTTATTCCACGCTTCTTCAATACGGATTATAGTAGATCCTAGTTAAACCAGTAAGTTTTTTATTATCTAATAGTCATGGCGGACGGAGGGGGGCCGAGGCGCCACCATGGGTCCTGAACCTAGGGTGGGCATCTCCAAAGCGGTTTCTCAAGGCGTGCTCAAGGCCATAGCCCTAAAGAGGGGAGCTGAGGCATGGCGAAGAGAACCTGGCGCAAGACAGGCCAAGAACCTAATGGAAGGCTATTCGCAGAAATACTCAAATAAGGTGCTCAATCTGAGTCGTCCTGACCTACGTCTACTCATCAGATTGCTTACCGGACATTGCAGGCTCAACAGACACCTAATTTTGATAGGTCTGAGCAACACTGCAACGTGCAGATTCTGCAGCGAGGCGGAGGAAACATCCATCCACATACTATGTGACTGCCCTGCCACTGCAGTCACTGCCACTAAGTTACTGCAGAAGTCGAATCTTAGGAGTACACCTAATCCCACCCAACCGAGTAAGAGATCTGGAACCCAGAAACATCCTACTGTTCGTCCGTGCAGTAGGACTTGGAGACCAGATCTAACTCAGAAACGGGTACGGCCACAATAGATCAAGTCTGGTCGCAGTAGCCCCTGGGATAGTTGTCCCAAGCCTGAAAAATTTAAATAAATAATAGTCATGGCATATCAATAGCTATTTAATCGAGTAATTTTTTACACAATATTTCAAACTGAATCTTTGAGATTACAGTGATCTTAAGATCGATTAATTAATACGAGCCTAAGTACTTCTACACGAAGTTATGATGTCATCAGAAATAACAGATGTGATCAGCACTTACATACAAATATTCTACCACCTACCACAAACAAAAAAAACATCGAATAATATAACAAAGCAAGGAATAAAATATATAATAATGTTATTAAAACGAAAAAGGTGTTGGTGCATAGATTTTTCGTCGGCTCAAAACTTTATGGTGGTCATTAAAAACACGTATTAAAAAAAGTAACTAAGTATCTTAAGAAATCTATCGCTTGTAGAGTTAAGGACCGCAATTAATTTCGTTTAAATTTCGGCTTAAAAATGTAAGGCATTCGCGAGTTTCGATGGTTAGATCAAGATTTAATATTTTTATAGAGCAGTTGAAATGACCGTTTTTTTTAAATGCTTCTTTTAATTTATAAATAGTTTTCAGAATTGATTCTTTACTATAAATGTGTTAAAAAAAACTCTGGTTAGCATTAATCTTGTACATTCAGTTATAAAAAATAGTTGAATTAGGTAATAAATAGTTTAAGTATAAATTATCTACACTTTAATTATCTACTCGTTTACATACTTCAGTAAGAAGTAAGTATTGCAATTCATAAATCTTTACAAAATTGCTGAATATTTCACAATTATTTTAATTTTTTTATCCAATCAATATCACTAACCTAAGTAACGAACAACATTATTGAAAAAAAACTACTAATTAACCTTAATTTATTATACAATACACAACACTTTATTGCACACCAATAGAAGATTGTACATGCGAAAAGAAAATATAAAAATTTTGAGAATAATATGTTTGCCAGTAACTATTCAACTCATCTGGTGGTAGCAACAGCTCTGTAAATTCCTGTGTACACCACAACACGCTCAAATGCCTGACTGAACGATCACTTTTTCAAGCGATCTCATCGCGTCGGCATCGCGGCTGTGTTTATTTACTGTGTATTTCCACTTCACTTTTTACCTTTATTAAAGAAGCAATTTATTAATGAAACAATTAATCAACCTTATCGCTTCGGCATCGCAAAGGTTCGCTTTCAACGGATACCACGATCCCGTATACGATATTCTTCAAAACGACAATGCGATAAGTGAAACGCTTATCAATAAGATTTTTGTTTATTCAGGTAGATTTTTCTGTTCAAACGTGAACAGGGTTTATACCTATGGTAAAGCGAGCGAACTATATCCTTTACCATAATATGCTAAAGCGAGCGAACTACCTCCCAACTCAGAATCACTAATGGTTACCTAAATCGCTCCTTAGAACAGAACTTGTATGGTGATTCTTTACTAAGGAGCGATTAAAGGAACCGTTAGTAACTCTGAGTAGGGGCGTTAGATATGTGTTTTTAATGATCATCATAAAAATTGAGCCAACGAAAAATCTATACACAAGCACATTTTTCGTTTTAATAACATTATTATATGTTATTATCAAGTGTGGTTTTCATTAACCAACAATTACTTCGAAATTTCCCTGCGGCATTCTTTTCAAATGACTTTCATCTGGTGCGTTGCAGACCTAAAAGTTCTCGAAACTAACCTATCCTGTGGTGTGTATGAGAAGACCTGAGCAGTCTCCTGATACAACAAGATAGCCTTGCAAATCTTGCAAGAGATAAAAAGTGTAAAGCATACTTTTCTAATACAGTAGGACCCTGTAGCCTATTTGGTAGCGACCCTGCCTGCGGAGCGAGAGGTCCCAGGTTAGATTCCCGGCCGGAGCAGATATTTATGTGACAGATAAATATTTTTACTCGGGTCATGGGTGTTGTTGTGATGTGTTATATTATTATGTGTCATCCACGCCACTTGCGACATAGGTAAAAACCTACTGCATAACTGCTACTGTATAAGTGCGTTAGAGTTTATTTATTTACTAATTTTGGCAGTGGCTTGGCCTGCAGTAGAGTGGTTTCGATACGAAATTTTAAATATCGTTTTTTTACAAATCTCGCGGGAATCCTGAATATTTTCAGGATAAATAGCCTATGTGTTAACCCAAGATATACGCTATCTCCATTCCAAATTTCAGCCAATTCCGTTAAGGTGGCGTGAATAAGGAACAATCATCCATACATCTTCACAAACTTTCACATCTATAATATTAATAGAATTTACAGTGGTTAGTGTATGTCGAATTAGTTTTTATATTACTGGGGTGCTCATTGATGTTTGAAACTGGTTTCTACCTCATTCACCAAGCCCATTATGTCTTTGGTAAATGGGTTATGAAACAATGTACATCACCAAATTGCTTGGAAATTCGTTGCATATTGTCTAATTTCTGACAGCGCCGAATTAACTCACACGTGAATAAAGTCGACGGCACCCACCCTAAAGGCGATGAAAAACAGTCCTGAAAAATCCGTGATAAAATGACAAAAATGCCGCGTGATGGTTGCAGACAGACATGGAAAAATTGCAAGAACAGTATATGTTGTCCTTTGTATTACATAATAAATGATTCCTTGGTTACTTATCAATTACACCTGAGCAGATATCATGCGCATGAACTAGCATACAAAATCAAAAATCCATGCCATGCAGGTTGCCAATTGGTACTTGAAGAAATCCTATTTTCCAATCTTTTGTACCTCCGAAACCGATATCACGATTTTATACAAAATAAGATGTTCCATAAATCGCCATCGAATCTAAAATTCAATTCTGTCTATCTCTGGTAGGCAAAGTTGATTAACACACAAATAACAAGCATGACATCACGATTGGGAGATTTCGCGAAATAAACGGACGAATGTAAATTGTGACTAAGATCTACATACATCGATCTCGGAACTGACTGATACAGGGTCGAACACGACGGTGAGTTTGACCAATGGGTTCGACGTGCAGGTATATCCATGATCTTATTAATAAACGTTAATTTTAAGGACAGAGTACATTTGAGCGAAATATTGTCTACATGCTCAAATTCTTACAACCTAAACAAATGTGTAGACGGCAAAATGTGTAGACGGCAAAATGTGTAGACGGCAAAATGTGTAGACCTGAATTTTCTATACGAAAACTCTCCTCGATTAGAATAGATTTAGAACCAGTAGATTATCTCATACATTTGACAGAGCGAGATCGCCAGTTACATAATCTACGTTAATGACAGAGACAAAAATATTATTTGTTATCCCCGTCACCGTGGACGATTACATTACAGATATATATTGTTTGTTACAAGCGCGAATAATCATGGATTGTGACAAACTATGAAGAGTGAGTTCGTTATTTGGAGATTTTAGTTGTTTTGGAGTACCTATTATGTTTAAGTATGTAAGTTTAAGTACAATGGTTTGCAGTATTCTGGGTTGCTCGTTAAATTTTATTATATTTCTTTTAAAATAACCTCATAGAATCGTAAATTCTCTGTCTCATGTGCAGCCGTGGCTGAATCTATAGGTATAATCTAAGTTGCGAAGTTACTATAGTAACCGTGTCGGCTGCAGTGGCCAACTCCATTATAGTCAGAATGTGGGAATGCCCGCGGATAGATCTTCTCAACTAGTTTGTGCGACAGTTTTTGCTTCGACCCGGTTCATTGCGAATTCTTCATTGTTATCTTCAGCAGTATCTTCAGGGCTTCCTGTATCGTCGTGTGTTGCCAGTTTTTGCTCTAAAAGGTCGTCTTAGATAATTATTTTAATTAATTGTTTTCAATTCTTTGATTTAAATGAAGATACTGTAAAATATATTTTTAATGTGCTGGTGATATTGCAGGTTTCACGGTGATATGTTTTATCGACGCAAATAATTATATTTTCTTTTGCGAATATATGTATATCGCACAGGGCTCTGTGGAGGTACTCATTCGTATGAACTCAGATCATCTCTGCAAACCATGTATCAAAGATTACTTCAGTACTATGAACATGGATCATCATTGACATCTCTCTCATCATCATCTTGACAGTTCCCTTTTTCTTAATTTCAAAGATTATTACGAACTTATTTTAGACTGCACCGATATGTACATAAAATATGACAAAATGTCAAACTCGTGTTCTACGTATAATCGACCGTCGGCCGCGTCGTTCAAATCACTATCATAATACATAGGTATTACTTAATACATTTTATATTAGGTATAATATTATGATTAAAAAAATCTTTTTATAATGACATTATTATGGTGTAGATAACAATAAAAAAATATTTTCATGAAAAAATACAAAATACTTAAATACAATTACACATTAAATAATATAAAAATTATTACCATTTTTCTCCACTGGATAATTATATTATATTATTAAAGTAAGTAATATGAACATTAATTAAATTATCAAGAAACTTTTGAAAATAAAACACGACAATATAATACGAGTATAATATACTTATATTTTTAACAACCGTTTAATTTAATTTAATAGTTAGCGTTAAATAATATATAATAACAATTTTCTCCGAGTACAGCCACTCCCTCTATCGGTCGATCTAACAAGCATTTAAAAGGATATATCGTTCATACGTGTCAGCAATTACTTTAGCAATATTATCAAGCTTTCTATTCGAGTGAAACTTCCGCAGCTCTCTAATGCAGTCATAATTATAAACATACTTAATTAGATATGATTTAATTTCTTTGTGATGATTGCTGGTTGCGATTAAGCAATTATTAAAGGGATTTAAAAACCGTAAAAACCACTAATAGATAGTTTCGACCGTGGTAGGCTGGTTTTGAATCGAATTTTTTATTAATTATTTTAGATTTAATTTGCTTCCCTTGGCTTCGGGCGCGTTGATATCGATCTTTTACAAATCATCCTGAAATTTTCCGGGATAAAAAGTAGCCTATGTGTTAATCCAGGGTGTAGGCTATCTCTATTCCAAATTTCAGCCAAATCGGTTAAGTAGTTGTGGCGTGATTGAGGAACAAACATCCAAACATACAAACATCTTAACAAACTCTCACATTTATAATATTAATAGGATAAAAAAATCTTTTGTCACATCGTTTCGTAATAACGTCATCGAATTCCCAGTATTAAGTACTTTAACAAATTTAAAGAAATAGAAGTACTTAGGTACATACCTAAATTAATTTTTCAATCGGCTTCAACCCATTAATGGCCCACTACTGGGCACGGGTCTCTCCTCTTGAGGAGACCAAGAGCATACTCCAGCACGCTGTTCCAGTGCGGATTGGTGGAGGGGTTAGTGGCCAAGCCGTGTCTCGAAAGTTTTCAAACCGCCGGAGGGCCTCCGATATGGTTTTACGTGCCCTCCGAAACACGGAAACGCTCAAGATTTTTTTTGCCACTAGCGGTCATCCATCCAACTTCCGACCGCGCCCGCTGTTGCTTAACTTTGTCGATCACTTAGGATCAAGGCAAGCCACAGGGCTATGAGCGCTTCATTTAGGATTTTTTAAAGAGCAAAAATCACTTAGCATTTTTCAATCAATTTTGCTTCATATTGTATGTGTACAGGACCCACATACCTATACAGGGAGTAGTCTTTAATCATCGCCACGTATTCTTATCAAAATATGTTGGACTTTTCATTTTAAAATTTTCAAAAGGAAGTAAACTTATTAATTACAGTGTAGAGATGTAGGTTTAGTAAGCAGAAAATTATATTAAATTCAACTGAATTATTTTCATAAAACAAATTCTATCTCCAACGTTATTTTAATCAGTTATGTAATTAGGAAAGCAAATATAATAGAAGATATGATTAAAAAATTAAACAGACGTCATTAGTCAACCTAATGTCAATATCAGTTTCAAAAACTTTACGTTGACTTCCACTAAAAATCCTTATACATCCAGTATGCCCTAAAGATACACTGATAGAACTCTCCCTAACAAAGTCAGTCACGTACAAAGCAGTCGCTAGTGCATCGGTTAATAACTCGTCAGAAGAACTCCTTAAGGCGTAATATTTAACCATTAATAGGTCGTCATTCACCCGCATGGCCGAACAATCTATTAAGGAGTAACGTATGGCGCGTCATACTCGCTCACACCTCTAGTGCAAACTATTTAACCCATTTGTTACTATCGTTTGTTATACGGATCAATAAGTATTAAAAATTATTATAGAAACTGAGGGAAGTTACAAAAATAATTGTTAATTTCTTATGATAGGTGAATGATTCCTCTGTAATTATAAGTGATTAGTGTTCATATTTTTTAAAAATAGTAAATTCTATAAGCGTCTATAAATTGTGCATTTTCGACATTAATTTTTCAAGATGAGTAAATAATATAAATTGAATGTAATCAAAAATTTCCTTGTGATGATATGATAGATTAGAATGTTCTCATTATTCGCTGGTCATTTGTTTATAGATTTTATTTAATTTTCTTTCATAATATTTGCGAAAAAAATCGTGATCCGTAAATCAAACGATAGTAATATGTACTACCGTCTTTTGTCCTTTCAAGTCAAAAAGCAAAATATTGACTGAATGAAATTCTTGAAGGGCTAGAGAGCAACGAACATGAACCTGTGCCAGATTCTATTGTATTATCTACTATTCCCCCCTCCACCGAAAATTCGGACTCGGGAGGGACTCGGGGGGACTTAGGAGATGAAAATATAGAGTCATTGCAAAACCGTAGCTACCGATTGCGATACATCAGACGATGATGAGGAGGGTCTTATACCCATAACTCAGGTATCTAAGCAAGCAAGAATGTGAGCCTATGCCTTCTACCAGCTCTGTAAACAAGAAATGGAATGATATGCAGGGAGTACTAAACAAACATGTATTTCTTTAGCTGTCTATTCAATGATGTAGTAATACAGATGATGGTTGATTACACAAATCTGCTACGCAAAAGAACAACGATGGCAGTGTGACTATAACTGAATTGAAATGTTTCATTGGTATACTTCTCTACAGCGGATATGTTGTGTTACCTAGAAGATATAACTATGTATTTGGTAAATTCCTATGACTGTGTTATACCAATAGTTGCAAATGCATTGTAGAGAGACAGATTTACGTTTATGTCTCATTTGCACTGTTCGGCCATTCTGATTTGAACAAAATTGAATAAAAAAAATTTGGCATTCGCTCCATTTGAAGAAGACCATAGCAGTGATGAGGGGATGGTCCCGTACTATGGTGGGCATCTATGTAAACAATTCATTCGGATCAAACCGATAAGATGGGGTTATAAATTCTGTATTGGAGCAACTCGTCTTGGGTATACTATCAAAAAGTTTTCGGGAAGACTCACGGTATGATGACATTGGTCATATAGTCAAATACAGATTGGGATAATTGCGATGTGGCGTGTTTCATAAAATGCGATGTTTTTTTTTATGTAAAATGCAATGTATCTTTGCATCCCAAAAATTGTTTTGTAACTAATCATAAACATCCTAAACAATAATGTAGAAGTTATTACATAGATTGGTTAATTGGTTACATTGATTAAGGTGATTGATAAATTAATATAATATGATGAAAAATTGATAAATATATGACATACAAAAATAAACATTTATATAAACTGTGATTATTGAATAAAATGAACCTAAAACTCGCTAGGAATAAATTCCGACAAACATGCAATTTACGGTAGTACATATTACTAGCGTTCCGTATATCAAACACCATTTTCCAGGCTTTCCAGAAAACTTTGAATTTTTTTATTATTTTTTTCTTCTTAAGTCCTTCTTTACTAAACATATTACCAAAAATCAACAATTTCTGTCGAAAAAAGTGATATCCGTAACAAGTGGGTTAAACGAACAAACACGCGGTAGCAACCTGATAAATCGAAGGGATTGACAATCGCCGGATTCGCCAGAGTGGAGGTGCCTGTCTTAGTGACGACGAGTAGCTAGAGGCGATCATCTAGCGAAGTTTTCTATGTGTATTTATTTCGTGGTTGTTGACTCGATGATTATCCAGTCTTTATCTTTTTTGAGTAACTTTTACAAGAACCAAAGATGCAGTGCTGTTCCTAATTCACAAATAAAATTACAAAGAAACAAAGAAATTAATTAAATGAAGTACAAGGTTATTTCAAGAGATGTTACACTTATCACTCTCTCAGATGACCCAAATGAGAGTTCAAGTAAATCAGCTCAGTTCATTTTGAGTAGAAATAAATAAGCGAAAGAATCCATAATTGTTTTTAATGGTTGTATTTAAACCTTGAATCTAATTTTTAGATGTGCTCGCCTTCTATTAAAACTTGTGTATAAAATGACTATGTCTAAATAAATAAAAAAACAATAATGAAGCTAGGAATTGATATGCCTAAGGAATCTCGACTTTTTAGCAAAAGATTAACTACGCATACCTACATCAATTATTGCTGATTATTATATTATATCGCCGATGATGAAACACGCCGCTGCCGCTAGGGTTGTACAGCACAATTGCTGCTGCTAATTTAAGCTGCGGCGCCTTATACAGTGACGTGGAGTGTAGAATCTGCACTTGATAGGCGTTTGTATAAGTACGGCTAAAGTGCGTTGACGAACGCGACACCAAATAGGGTTGAGCCGCGGTGAAAAATTTGCTCCTTACCACCCTTAATTGGGTGTCGTTTGCGTACAGATGTACCGATCTGTAGGGGAATAATAGCATTTTTGCTCCATCTTTAATTCGCTAAGTTAGTTGACCAATTTGATTCTTAATCTATTATGAAGTAAAGGCTCGTGGCTCAGTTTAATGTGTTTACACCATTCAATCATTTCCATCCTTCCAGCTCAGTTTTCCAATTCCATGATTTAAGTTAAGACATATTTTATTTTTAGCCAAAATAAATACAAACTTTTGCTTTCTGCTAAGGCTGGTATTGGGTGAGAAAAGTATTTGTTAACTCAATAGAATATTAACCGATTTTTTTTCTGCGGGGATAATCGCGTTCGATCATACCAATTTCAAAAATGTCTTCCTCAAAAATGAGGATGCGATTTCACTTTGTTTTCCAGTATTTTTTGCGTAACCATTAGAGTTTTATTTAAGTCACTAATTCCACAAATAAGAATAATACTTAGGTATAATACTTAGGTATTATGTAAAAGTATCCCATCACGTTTTGTCGAGTGTGATACTAAGAAATAAAAGATACCGAATATTGTGTAGATGTAGGTAATAAAAAAATGTAAAAAAGTGTAATAAAGAAATTATCTTTGAAAAAACGATTTTTTCCTTCCGTACCACGTTGGTATTATCAAACCGTGCCTCTCATCTCATGTGAACCGTAGTTCATTTGTTACGTAACACGTTCAAACGAGTTTCCATAAGAACACCAATTAAACTCTCAGGATATAGCGTTATCTCTCGTAATTATAATCCATTACATCCAAAGCCAGTTCTTCCGTTTCTAGATTATATTTCGTAGGCATTATCTTTGTATTTAGTTCCTTTGGTAATTTGTTATTTTGTTTTTTAAAGTTTTTTTGTGACGCTTGAAAGGACAAACTGAATAAGCGACATTGAGCTAACTTTACAGGAGAGCAGTTTGAAGTTGAATTTTTAGAAAAGTTGTTATATGCCACAATATAGATGATAAAATAAGGATTCCAAAACAGCAAGAATGTCATTGGCAAAAATTCCAACTTTAAACTGCTCTTCTGTAAAGTTAGCTCAATGTCGCTTAGTCAATTTTTCCTTACAAGCGTCAATATTATGTTATATGTACAGCGAAGTATTGGAATAAATTGCTCGCGTCGGTATTTCCGCTCGATTATAATGTGAGTGTCTTAACACAATCAAGCAGCACACCCTCACACACACGCACACACACACACACACACACACACTCTCTCTCTCACGCAAACACACACACCACACACACACACACACACACATACACGCATTCACACATATACTCACGCACACATGCACTTGCTCTCGCGCACGAACACACCCTCACGGTATGTATATGAATATATGTATATGCACGCATACTATTATACTTTGCGTGCCAACTTTGATTACCTAATATGAACTACTATGATAGTGGGTACTTACCTGATATGTTGTGGCTAATTAGCTACGTGGCATTGCACTGTTACAGCGTGGCTCCGCTTTACGCTTGTAGCTGTGCTGCCTCAATTATGGCAGCTTATTCTAATTCTTGTGATTTTCTTCTCGCACCGAACTATTAATAGGTACTAAACGCTACATTAACGGATATTTTCTGTTCGTTTGCTTATTTGCGCATTGTTTGTATTTGATTATATTTTCGTCTCTCATCAATACGAATGTCGAATGTTACAAGAATTTCGCAAATAGTAATAATAAAACTAGTGCGGGTAGAAAGTATTTATTTTTTATTTTATTATTTTCTTTAAATTTGTATAACTCTTTTTTTTTTGTTTAAGCTTTAGTCTAAACTATAAGTTTTAATCATTATTATTATTTTAATTTTTTTTTTGTTTCTTTAAGCGGCGAACTGTAGTCACTCGTCCGAACTGCGATACAATAAAGGTCGTACTGAAAATCAGTAGCCGTGGTTCACCGCGGCATATGCTGAGTGCGTACCTTTTTGAAGTGAAACTTCTTTAGAATCGTTAGTGATTTGACGACCCGTGTGGCGCAATGGTTACCATGCCGGATCGCCGCACCAAGGGTCCTGGGTTCGATTCCCAGCGAGGCGGAAATTTGAATGATGAGTTTGAATTTCTGTTCTTGGTCTGGGTGTGAATGTCCTTGTCTTGTGTGTTGTCCATGGCACCCACGACACAGGGAATCCTAGTGTGGGGCTATGAGTGTGAAGCGTTGTTTATTTGAAACCGGATGCAACAACAGGTAAGATAATATAACCGCTAATTTCGACTTACAACTTAACTCCTCCGTAGCTCAATGGTCAGGACGTAGATATACAATACCTGATGCGCAGGTTCGCGTCTCTCAGTATTTTTTTTTTAGTTTTTTTTTAGTTTTATTTTTATACTGTTTTTAAATACTTTCAAATGCTCTTTTAAATATTTTCAAAGAATTTATCAACAAAAAATAAGAATTTCATTCTTTCATTCTGTCGATCGACCAACCGATTATACAGACAGTAAAAATGCTAGATAGATTTTTAAAAAGTGCTAAGTTGTATTCATAGATGGCGCTTCGATTTATTGCTTTAAGATTCGATTTATTGCTTTTTTATCTCATTATCTTGAAACCAAAATTTTGGAAAGTTTCACTTCTACCACGTGTGAATTGCACACATTTTCTTTTTTTGTTAAGCAGTGCTTCAGCAGGTTATGTGTTTGTAGCGACTTATAGTTTTGTAGGAATGTTTTACTAAGATTCAATTTGTAACTTGTTGCAGTGCTTAACAGAATAAATAATTTCTTTCTTTCTTTCTTTCAAGGCAAGAGTGAATAGGCTTTTACTAAGTTAATGCGCTTTACCACCAATGACTACATCGCCACTTACCATCAGGTGGGATTGTAGTCAAGCATTAACTTATAAGATATAAAAAAATGAGGACAACTGGACGTCCTTACCCATATGCATAAAAAAAATTTCCGAAGCGAAATAGGTAACCAGTGTTATGACTGCTTGTTTATTGTCGCTATTGTCCCTAATCGCTCGGAACTAGATCATAATAGATCCGTGACGACTGTCTGGGGCAGTGCGACCAGTGTCACACTTGTTAGTCATGTACTGCGACCGAAGTGTTTTGGTCTTTGTATCAGCTAGTAAGCCAATGTTCAATTAATTACATTTACTCGTTCACATCGAACAATGATTAGACTGAGCCTCTATTTGAATTGTTTCTTCTTCTTTCGTTTCAGCGGACAAAATATAAAAATCTTCATGTTTATGGGATATGATAGATAATATATTAATAGATACCACCATTAATACACCAGATTGCTTCCAGACAGATGTCGAACAGTTACAATTTTATTACATGACTTATCATGCGATTAAATTGTTTAGAAGTCATAACATCGTTACTTACAAGTATAATCAAGCAATATCACTAAACACATAATACATTACGTGCAAATCAGTCATATCGGACTTATCACACGATCTCAACACAGCCATTCACCACACAAAAGCCCATCAGCATGATAATCAAAAATTCTATTACAGCAATATACATGTTACAAATGTGCAACGAAATATGCTTGTTAGAGTGACGTGACGTCCACTTACACCGCATGATGGATCGTGGTACGTTCCGGTATTTTCAATAAAAGCTGAGAAATTTCCTCGTAGAAAGCGGTGTCATTTCAGCCAGTTGACGTGCATGTTTATTACTGTATGTACCAGCGCTTAAGGTTCTTTCTATACGACGATTATTCCGCCGACTTTTTGTCGAATTTGCAGATATTAATATATACAAGACAATATCAAGTAATAATAAAAAAACCTATAAGAGAGACTCATAGGCTTTTTCTTTAAGGTCAAGACAGACTGAAAAATTGTACCAATCTAATTGTCATTAACATTGTTAGGTGTGAGGTAAGCAGAAGCATTCCCTTGCTATTTGTAGCTAGTAAAAACATTTTGCGGATGATTCTATAAGAAAATAATAAGGCAGCAGGTAAAAATCTGACTTGAGCATCGACAGACTTCTAGACTATCACAGACAAAATGACCGAATGTAGGTATTCAAATCAAATAAAAACCATTCAAAAACCGGCAACGAATAAACAGAATTCTCCTTTACTCTACAATAACACAAAAAAGTCTGTCATGTGTAAAATCCTTATCCGGTTAGATCCGTTGCATAACACAAGGAGCGGTCTGTTCACACGACAACTGGCTATAAAGTGGTATTACCGCGATTAGCCGTATTAGTTTTATTCACTGTGTGGACTGGTATGTTAGAAAGGACGAAATTTATCGTGGCTATTAGGAAGTGCAATACGGGTTCTCTCTAAGTATTATCCGGAGATTTACAATGCTGCGGATTTATCTTACAAAATAACTTGGACTGTTATAATTGAACTTTTGAATTTTGAATTGTAAGAGAATGAATGTGGAGAAACTAATTTATACTCATTGTTTCATGTAATTCTATAAAATAGTTGTCATTTGCTTTGGCGAAGAAAAAAAAAGCACCGTGAAGAATATTTCTTATTATCTTTTTTCTATAGTGTTCTCGAAGATATATGAAATCTGACAATGTTATATGCCTTTAGTCCTTAACCACCTCCTAAAAGTTTAATACTATTGAAAAAATTGAAAAAAAAATTGTTACAAATAATAATAATTGTTTCAGTAGGTAATTTTAAAGGATCTTAATGTCACTCGTTTTTAAAAATGTTTTAAGTTTGAAAATCTCTCCCAGCGACACTTTATTAACACTCATTACAAATTTCACTTTGTCACTCTAAAACTAACGGAAACTATTAACATAAAAAATGTGAAAGTACCAAAACTATATAATCCCGCTATAGACCCGTGCGGAAACAATAGGGGGCCGGGAGCGGCTCAATTGAGCCATTGTGTCTATTGCCTGTTCCCAGCCACACTGTACTCGAACTGCGTAGTTCCTTCCTTCCACTATCATATCCTATGATCCCGCAACTCCAAACACGGCACTTGAAAGCAGTAATCCTACTAATAATATTTAAAACTAGCTGTGCCTGGCGGTTTCACATAAAGCCTTCCGCGATAAATAGACTATCAAACACAAAAAATATTTTTCAGTTCGAATCAGTAAGTAGTTCCTGAGATTAGCGCGTTCAACCAAACAAACTCTATTAGTATAGATGTGAAAGCTTGTGAGGTATAGATGTTTGTTGTTAGCATACAGCTGGACCTGGATGATTTGGAATAAAAATTGGGTAGGTACTTAGTATCCCGGAAAACGTGGTCAAAGCCGTGGACAGAATGTTAGTTTTAGGATCTCGAAGTAAAATCGGAACCCTTATAGTTTTGTCATATCCGTCCGACCGTCCAACCGTCCGACCGTCCGACCGCCCGACCGTCCGACCGTCCGACCGTCCGACCGTCCGACCGTCCGACCGTCCGACCGTCCGACCGTCCGTCCGTCCGTGAAAAAATTCTCAAAAATAGGTTATATGATGAATTTACAAGGGAAACTATCACAATTCACAGCAATGTTAGCATAAGAAGTTAATGAGTAATATTCGATAAACTTACTTCGGAACCCTACATTGCGCGTGGCCTGATACGCACTTGCCCGGTTTTTGTAAAAGTTTTAGTTAAGTTTTTGTTAAGTTGTGAAAAAAATTATATTATGAAGTTAAGAAAAGGTCTGTCTTCTACTTATTAAAGGGTAATTCTCACGAAATTCCGAAATTCTTGTCCTTGGAAATTATATAAAAATCCAACAAAGAAATGGATGTTACTAATATTTCTGTACAATCTACATAACTATAACTAAAGGTTTCACATAAGATTTTAGAGCTGTATAAATAAATAAATAAAAATGCATAACCTTAATATTCCTAACATCATTCCCTCACTGTGTCCCAAGTACCAATTTTATTTACTTTTATTTACCAAAAAAGCACAAAAATCAGTTTAAAAAAGTAGTAAAAGTTTTTCTGTTGTTAAAAATACTGTTAGCTTTAAGTAAGCAAGGATTTTGTTGTCATTGTTATTTAACTAAGTGCCATAATAAATAAAAATAAATTTAAACTAGAGTTATGCCAAAGTGCTGCAATAATTTTGTCATTTCCTGGAATTACTCATTCATCTTGTTTAAGAACAAAATTTCATTATTTTAATAAAAAGATTTCTTTAAAATTAAACTAATTTTATTTAAAAAGCTTCATGACTTGTATGTAATTATCATTCCCTCACTTTGATTTTTTTTAATATCCTCATAAATTTCATAAATCGCGATAATTTTTGGGACCACTACATAATTAAATTCTAATTAACTTAGTACTACCAAATTCACATAAAATATATATCAAATAATTTAAAATTTTTTTGTCATTTTAAGATAGCCGAATTTCGGAATTTCGTGAAAATTACCCTAAAATGCTTGTATCAATTTAACTGACAGAACCCGTTTCTATATCTTATTCCAGATCTTGGTCTATGTGATGTGCGCTAAATATGAAAATCTGTATGTGTCTGTGTGTGTTTGCGTGAAAAAGTAGCAAACAATCATATTTCTTTTTTTATGGAAATAGCCGGCAAACGAGCTGACGATCCATCTGATGGTAAGTGGGTATCGTCGCCAATGGGCATCAACAACACCAAAGGCATCACTGATTCGTTGCCGGCCAAGAAAGAGATAAGAAAAAGAAAGAAAGAACTGGCTCTCAAGCCCCAGCCGGTACACGACGAGTCGTTTGGCGGCTGACTCGTGCTCAAGGGTGGTAGCTATCCAGGCGAACCCCATGGAGAAATAATAATAGTAATAACACAAACTTTCACATTTTTAATATTAGTAGGATATGTTTAGTTCAGATTTCTTTTATATTTATAACGCCTTGGTACCTACGTGTTTCATACAAGCAGCTGATATGATGCACTTAATTTTGATTCATGATCTATTAACCATTATAAAATTACATCACATCCCTTCACATATACGCTATTAAGGTTTGATAGAGGTTTCTGTTACCGCTGTTATTTTGGGTAATTATAAAACATATTAGACACTTTGGTTATTTATTAGTTTGGGAAAAGTTTGATAAGCTCAAAAGTTTGAGTAAAGCTGGATTTACGTACTATTAGTGCACCTATTTTCGTATGGAATTCATAAAGTAGATAAATAAATTCAGAATAATATACGGTTTCGTGTGAAATAATAGGACTTGCTGTTTTGAATGACTATCTATGTATAGATATGGATGATCTAGCGGAGAGAGAATAGGTTTTCACAAATTAGTGCTCTAATAATTTTGCACCTCTCTGCCACTAAAGAATTAACTTAAAAGAAAAAAAAACTCTTGAGTTAAAGTTTGCTAACAAAATATAATAGGTATAACATATAACGCTTCACATTCATACAGCCGCGGATCTACGATTTTTTCGAACGGGGGCAGAACTTGATAGTGGCGCCCCTCTCTCCAGCGTTTTTTTTATGTTAACGACGGGCAAACAGGCATACGGCCCACCTGATGGTAAGTGGTCATAGTCGCCTATGGACACGTGCAGTATCAAGGGAGCTGCAAGTGCGGTGCCAGCCTTGAAGGATAAGATAAACACTCTTCTTAAATAACCCCATATCATAGCGCACAGGGAATGCCTCAGAGGAAAGTTGGTTCCAAAGCTCGCAAGTTC
This sequence comes from Thymelicus lineola, assembly GCA_963932265.1. Classification (NCBI taxonomy): domain Eukaryota; kingdom Metazoa; phylum Arthropoda; class Insecta; order Lepidoptera; family Hesperiidae; genus Thymelicus; species Thymelicus lineola. The sequence goes on along the minus strand of OZ010702.1, from coordinate 5,011,231 downwards.
GTGGCAGGAACGAGCGGGACAAACAAGCAGTTGATGACTACCACGAGTCAAGGTGATGCGGGTAGAACCGCAACCTCTTGCGGGTGTTGCGATAAAGGAAAGCGGATGGGGGCACCAGGTTAAAAAGTTCTTCGGAACATTCACCATAGTAGAGACGGTAGAAGACACAGAGAGAGCCTACGTCTCTCCGGAGACTTAAGTCCTCTAAGCCGTCCGTAAGGTTGGGATCATCGACAATTCGAACAGCGCGCCGCTCGCGCTGTACGGAGTCAAGATGGCTTAGTTGGTGACTGGGTGCATCGGCCCAAAGGTGAGAGCAGTACTCCATATGTGGTCGAACTTGGGCCTTGTAGAGCAGCAGGCGCTGCTTCGGTGTGAATTACTGCTTCGCCCTGTTCAGTACATCTAGTTTTCTGGAGGCAAGTTTGGCTTTCTTCTCCAGATGGCCCCGATATTGCACTTCGTTCGAAATGTCGACCCCCCAGATCCCAATGCTTTTACTTACGGTGGGAGGCGTGTTTTGGAGTTTCCATGCCATGACAAATGGGGTTCTTTTTGCGGAGAACGCACAGACTTGTGTCTTCAAAGGGTTGAATAGAACCAGATTTAGCCGACCTAAGTCAAAGACCCGCTCCAAAGAGAGTTCGATTACGGACCCAAGACTAGTTCTATTCTCCTCTAGGTAGGACCGAGAGGAGTTTGCACGGCCCGAATAATGCGCATCTCCCGTACTGTAATCTGCATAGCAATGCATGCTGGGGATTTGTTCCAGCATATCATTGATATGCAGAATAAACAGCGTGGGAGAAAGCACCGAACCTTGAGGAACGCCAGCGTTAGTAAATTTAGTGTCAGAGCGTTGACCGTCAACAACTACGGAAATGGAACGCTCGGACAAAAAGCTGGCTACCCACGTGCACAACTTCCCCGGCAGGCCGTATGAAGGTAGCTTCGATAGAAGAGCTCTGTGCCAAACCCGATCAAACGCCTTGGCAATGTCTAGGCTTACAGCCAACGCCTCTCCGCGACTCTCAATGGCTTGGGCCCAGTTATGGGTGAGATATACGAGGAGGTCACCAGCTGATCAACCATGACGAAAACCATACTGCCTGTCACAGACCAGCTGATGTTCCTCTAGGTATTCTAGGAGCTGCGTGTTTATAACACGTTCATGGATTTTTTAGAGAAGGGAGGTTATTGCGATGGGTCTATAGTTTGATGGGTCGGCACTGTCACCTTTTTTGGGGATTTTTTGGGGATTCACGAAGACAGCACTTTACCTACACTGTAAGATAAGGAGAAATGACGTGTCAACTGCGGAGTCAGCTCGGGAGCGCACATCTTTAATACCATAGATTAAAGTAAATGTTTAATACCATTGCTGGAATTCCGTCTTGGCCACTCGACTTCTTGACGTCGAGAGACAAAAGAGCTCGTTTTACAGCTTTGTGCGTGAACCTTATAACAAGCATCGAGCTCTCACACCGCGGGATAGTAGGCAGTGTAGCCCCAAGAGTCGAGTTAGCTGCAAAGAGAGTACCCAGAAGATCAGCTTTTTCCTTTGCAGTTAAGGCCAGATCGTTATTCGGTCTTCGCAATGGTGGAAACGACGACCGACGGAAGTTACCCTCAACGGCCTTGGCGAGCGACCAGAAAGCGCGACTCACCTGAAGGGTATCTGATTAGGCGCTCACCGATACTGGCGATGTGCTCGCACCTTGCCCTGGCTATTGTTTTCTTTGTTTGAGATAAATTACTTAAAAAATTCATAATAGTCTTTAGTTGTGTAAAAGACGTCAAATTGTTGATACGGCAAATGTGTGGCGTATTTGTCTTACAAGTTACGGTGAGCCAACCAGGCTTCCGTATGCTAAGCGCTTTGTAGAGCAAGTCATACTATATTATAAGATGATTTTGGCGCCCCCTGAAACTGCCACCCGGGGCAGGTGCCCCGGTTTGCCCCCCCTTAGATCCGGGGCTGCATTCATAGCCCCACACTAGGATTCCCTGTGTCGTGGGTGCCATGGACAACACACAAGACAAGGACATTCACACCCAGACCGAGAACAGAAATTCAATCTCATCATTCAAACCGCCTCCTTGGGAATAGATCCCAGGACCCTTGGAGCTGCGATGCGGCATGGTAACCATCGCGCCACACGGATTGTAAACTTCAGATAAAATATTATTTTTATGTAATTTTCCAGACATTTTCACCTAGTTTGTCAAAAAATTTGAATTTATTTGTATTTATAGCGATATGTATAGTATAGCGAGATTTTTATTTGACATATCACCAATTAGACACACGATAAAGTATTTATATATTGCATATTGTTCAATATAATATTTATTATCAAACTTTTATTATTCTTTATTTATTTTTCTGCTGATAATAGCTGATGTCCTTGGGCGACGTTTGTCAGCTATGTCCAAAAAAATGTAATAGGTATAACCAAAAGCCACGCATTGAGATTTTATTAAACAGTGGTATCCAAACAACCAAACAACCACTTGGTTACTTTAAAACCTTGTTTAACATAAGATTTGTAACTTCCGCTTGAACAAGTCTATTCGAACAAGGCATTACCGAAGGCTCGACGCAGCAATGCATGATCGATAGGATAAATTAAATTCGGATTAACCTAAATAAAATTACACATGTGGAAATAAATAATTTATCAGTAATGCTAATAAATAATTGCTGATCTATCGATTATGCGTTTGGCGTCGTCGGTTGCTCAATGAAACGCACTCTATGAAATCGAGATAGGGAGAACATTCAAAGTTTACCGTCTACGCTTCGCTTTGCGGTACCGATGCCTTAGTACCCAGCTTATATATACATCTGGCGGTCTATTATGAACTTTTAATTCCAGCCAGGTTCCAGTGTAAACGTCAAATTCGTGATACGAAAGCGGTCACGTGACACTTTTTTAGCCAATCGTATGTCGTTAAAAGCCCAAGAAATTAATTGCCTGGAACATGAATGGTTTAATAAAAGTTCATAACAGGCCCGCTGGAGCCCAAGCTTCGAAAAGATACCTGAAGAACAACCACGTGACATAAGATGAACAATTTCGACCAATCATATTGGTTCGATTACCTGCCGGGGCAGATATTTATGTAACTTATTTGTGTTGTCCATTGGGAAAACTAATTGTCAAAAATTCAAAAACTAATTCAGTGTTGGATCTATTGTATTACCTAAGTCCACAAGGTTTCCTGATTTCTAAAGATTCTTCTGAAACATAATTTACGTATAGACAGATCAGATACAGTTTTATTATTTGAATTAAATAAACCTCTCTATACGTGTTCAACTCTACAAACACAACGCCTCTTAAATCAGCAAAAAAAGCGCTCAAAAATTTATAAGACAAAAGAGAATTTCAGCTTGTAAGTCAGATACTAATGGAGGAGCCGCAATCAAGCGGGCAGATCTCCGCTTCAAGCAATTAAATCGGCGGAATATACGGACAGTCGCGGACAATCAACTTAATCGCCTCGATTTAACACTTCTCTACGCGATATACTTATCGCTACTGCTAGTGTGTATCAAGCACAGGAATAAGAGTACCAACAGCATTGAAGTATTATTACTAGCGTAAAGAACCGTCACCGCGAATATGATGTATGTATGTCCCAATCAATTGGCGCCAATGGGATTCACTTTTCAATAGATTCGTTCTATTTTGAAAAAAACCTCCAGGCGGGACACACATTTGATTCGATATGTCTGTTCTATAACATTATACTTCAATGATCAATAGTGAGTTAATATCGACTGCGACAAATATTTTAATAAATGCTCGGGAGTTTAGACAAGTATTTCACCTGCCTTTTTATTTTTATTATTATAATTTTTCTTTTCAATTACATGTATTTTAATATTTAAAATTAAAGATCTACTTAGTCAAATCAGGTCTATGGATATATTTCCTGCTAAAAATATAAAGTTCACCCGTCTAAGGGCCTGGGCTTGTTATTTTCTCTGTGTTATCCATGTAAGTTGTATGTTGTGTTTCCGGTTTATCTATAGGTACTAATATTAAAAAGAGGAAAGATTTGATTGTTTGTTTGCATTGGATAGGCTCCGATACTACTGAATCTATTTGAAAATTTTTTTCACTGTTGGGAAGCTACACTATCCCCGGGTGACATAGGCTATATTATATTTTTTTACTATTTTTCCCGAAGCGAAGCGAGGGCGATTTCTTAGTTTTTCAATAAATTAGTTTCAATTTCTTAACATTAAAGCATATAAGTAAAGCCAATACCCAAGCCAATACCATAGTATTGGCATGGTTATGAAATGGACAATTAACATACGTGGTTTATTGTTCGATTATGGTCCGTTTGTATACAGCCTTAACCATTTCGCACGCTAATCGGTAGCCCGAATGCAAATCTCCAATATAGTGCCTCATGTTTTTTTAGTTTCTGTTATTAAAGTGTTTTACGTGCCCTTATTTATCTGTGTCGTGTGTTGATTGGGTTCGTGAGTCGCCGAGATATTGTTGAAGACAACTGGAGGCTTTGGCTTTTAGTATTAAATGCAATGTTTTAAAGTTGTCGGTATTGTTTTGCTGCGAGATGATTATAATTATTTATTTTAGTGTATGAGTATTTGGTAAAGTATCTATAGTATATTTTTTATTATAATCATCAGTGTTTCGTAAAGAGCCTAGGTTTGAATCGATTGCGCATAGATTTTTCTATACTACGCTTTTAAAAATATCTTATCTTTTGATTTGGTGAAAAATATGATTGTGTATTGTTCACAACGATGAACGTTCACGAGAAAAATGAATTTCCGCCCTAGCCGGGAATCGAACCCAGAACCCCTTGCTTCTCAGGCAAGGACATTCAACATCAACCAGCCAAGATTACGGAATCGTCAAACTGATTTTATGATTGAGCTTTTATATTTTTCGAGTTTCGTCGTGTCAGTGTACATATAAAAACGAAGATAACACTTTAACAATTAATTAATACACACAAGTAAACATCAAACTTTTAGTAACATAAGCCAATCACATAAAAAATTCTGAATATATTTTGTTTGCTTAGAGTTAGGCACCATTCTATTTCCATACAACTGGTAAATGGACCGTCATTAAAAATAACATATTCGCATAGTTAACTAAAAATCAAAGCGATACGACATCCGAGCATTTATTACGCCATTTAAGGGAATGAAAATTGTCGCAAGGATAGGTATGATCGTAAGAGAACTTACACATTATCCGAACCGGTACCGATATCGCACGATATGAAATTATAATTCTGTCAATTTAAGATCATTCGATTTCTTACAGAAATATGTGATCTTTACAAAATAAGGTTAATTCATAGTTTAAAGACTTTAAGCTATAGATTATAAATCAAAACCTGTCTGCTCTTGTATAGAAAATTTTGTCGAAATAAATATTTTCTACTCTTATTTTTATTTGAAATATTTACTGCATCAATGCAGGTTCGATGATAGTAGTTTAAGTAATGCTTTTATAAACTTTCGTTTGTGAAATGTAAGTAATCGATAAAATATAATATAAACCCCCAATAAACAGTATCCTCCGACTTATAGTTTAGAGGTATCTACAATCATTGTTATCGTCTTTATCACTGTTACCGGTATCTGATGCGTAAACGGTTTCGACAATGTACACCCGCTCCAACTGTTTTGTAATAAGCCACAATCTAGATTCTAGGTCTTCACCAATTAAAATGCGTAAATACAAACCACCTACCGTTAAAGCGAAATGTCGCGTATTGCCAAACGCAGTGCAACGACCGCATACCGCCAACCTGATCTATCTGCGATGAAGGAGTAGTTGTTTTCCGTCGCGACGGTGTAGGGGATGGGAGGGAGCGGTACTGGAAGTTAGCCTAACCTTACCTAAACTCACCTTTTTTTAACGTGTGAAAAGACCTTCGTCTCGTACACCCGGCCACGGGAAGCCGGACAGGTATGTGGGACTTGAACACACTAAAACCACACGGTGTTGACACCTGCCTACCGCATTGGTGTCTGGACTATGTGCTAATCTCGCTCCACTGCCCCGGCGCGGCGGCCGCTACCACGGCGGCCTCATTTAATACCTAAGCTTACCTATCCTAACCTCACCAGGTTCAATGTCAATGCCATTTTTTATTCAAACTAGGTTTTTAAAAAACTCTGTGTCTTCTTCTGGAACCTAACCTAACCTAGCCTCATCAAGTTCTCATAATGACGTTGGTTGTGTAGCCAAATATTTGGCTAAATATAAGGCCAATATGGTGAAGAACCTCATCTATCTGCCATAAAGTATTTATTTGCCATCGTGACGGGGTACGGGAATGAAGCGAAAATATAGGTTAACGTCACCTAAGTTCGGCAGGTTTTCATAATGATATCGGTTGTGTAGCCAAATATTTGTCTAAACATAAGGCCAACAAGGTGAAGACCCTGATCTATCTGTGATGAAGGAGTACTTGGTTGCCGCTGCAGTGGTCATCGAAGCGAGCAATACAGGTACCTAACCAAAGAAACTGATTAGCTACCCGTATGGCAATACGCAGGATCGGATACGCAGCCTTTGTCCAAATGTATGGCCAACTTGGTGAGTTATTGGCCACGTGTTAATATAAAACATTTGGCAAGATAAAAATCTGTGCACCAAATTATTTATGTTCTCAAACTTTAATGTCTACCTTGGCTGACTGAATTGTCAGACCTTGTTAAGAGAATCCAATAAGGAAATATGAATAGTAGTAAAGTATTTACTGTAAATATGTATTTATTTAATTCTTGCCGCTTCTTACCGCTTCTTGCCGCTTCTTGCCGCTTCTTGCCGCTTCTTAAAGTTTTTTTTCAACAAGCTCTATTTACTGCAAATTAAATTTAATTAGCAACCTAATTTCAAGAACTACACTGAGTAACATTTGTAATTTCATTACCCCGTCAACTCTTTTAGCTTGTACCACAATTACGTAATCGCTGTCCATTCATTTCGAGAGCGAGTATAAAAATATTTCTGATGCACCTGCGATCGCGTGAGTCATTTGAAAAGTTGTAAGAATATATTTGGTTTTTCCGTTTCTATGAAATGTATAAACGACTTCATCGTAGCAATACTAGTAACACATGCTATATAAAGAATTGAGGAACCTACGAGAGAGCGTAAGTGCAAGCCTTATAGAGGTATGAAATCTTCATACCATTTTAATGAAAAGCAAATGTCCGCGATGATATTTAGTTTAAATCTAATGAACACTCTATCTTTCATTTCTTTAATCTAATCATGTCTAGTTATTCTCTAGTAATTTTAGTGAAGTTTGTCATCATTCACCTACCGAACGAATGCTTCCGGGTTCGATTCCTGGAGGAAGTAGACTTTTCACACACAGCAAACATAAATGAGTGTGTTGTTATACAACTGATTAAACATTTTTTGTTCTGAAGTTTTGTAGATCTCAGGTGGATAAATCACATTTTTGTTAAAATATAATAATAATAAATAAAAAATAATAATAAATAATAATTATTATTATTAATTTATAAAATCCATTGTCTCAAGTTCTTTAATACAACTTTGTTTTTCAGATGAAATTCGGATGAGTCGTTCTTGGATTTTATTTAAGTATAATATCAACGTATTTGTATATCGCATCCTAATATCATTTATGATATTTCCAACTGTAGAAAATGCAATCTAGATAAATTAAAATCAAAACTTTATAGGTCTAATTGTTCTTAAACCGATCATTGCATACCTTTTACGGCTCTTCCCACAATCCAATAAGGGATCAACAATACTACTATTAATACCAATTCATATTTGATTAATATCTTCTGCATAACAACGACCATTTCAAGACAAAGTAATTAGCGAGACCAAAACTCATGGGGCTTGGGTTCGTTATGTTAAAAATAGTTTTGCTTTAATATTAATATTTAATTATTATTATGGACACAGAAAACAAAACCTTAGGTTTCAATCTTCGGATCAAAATTAATATTCTTAAATATATTGAAAAAAAAAATCATAGTCCCTTAAAAATATTTCTGTTTTTAAGAGGTTTTGTTGACTTGGCTTCTGAGTCATTTATATTCTAGGCATCCCTGAACCTTCGTGTCAACAATTAATAATCGCGATAAAGAAATTGTAAAGAATAATATGATTTCTTCTGTACGATCACTATATTTCATAATAATCATTAAGAAATGTTACACAAAATCACCAAAATTTTGATACTTATAAAAAATAACAACTGGTATCATTGAAATAAAAGTTAAGAAGTCAAATCAGAATGGAATTGAAATAACTATGCAAAGGTCCGCGAAGTTGATACTACAGAGAGCGTGGACTCCAGACCTCACATAAAGCTAATGTCCTCAACAGACCGATCCCAGCCCCACGTATGTTCGCTACAGCAGCAATATTTACATGAAACACAACAATAAATCACTCGGTTCACTTTCCTAAATTGATATTGTAATCCGTTTTCTTGTGTTTTGTTCTTATTTCTTATTGAATAAATGAAGACGTTCCTTGATGCGGCTTCGTTAAATTGCTATCTCCTGACTTAGGACATCTGTGGAGCTGTGTTGGTAAGTTTAATGTTGGTTTCGCTTGAAACGTTGTCACGTTACTTTGAGCAAAAACTTATTTTGAGGCTATTTGAACCCGTAAAATTGTTATTAAAAACAAACACACTGTATTGAAGTTTATGTTATGAATCATAACACCATAACTTATGTTTATTATTAATTATAATAGGCATATCATTTTATATAACGTCACCTTCCTCTGTTGGCAAAAAGAGAGAGTGAAACATTAATTTTATAAAAGTTTTAGTACATCAAACCTGAAATGTAAATAAAGCAATTCTCGTATCTGTAAGTTTATAAAGTATCTTATATTTTAAGGAAATTGCTTCACTGTCCAAATGAGTTTTATATGTTGGAAGATTTAAGTAACTTTGAAAAAATTAAGCTTAACATTTTAATGCTTCGGACTTAATAATTGACTTCCTTTAATTTAGTCACTGGCTTCAATCAACACATGCCTTTAAATTCCAATAGTAGTATTAGTAAATTATTTGGTTTGAACAACTCCACACATTCCACTGTCCCACTTATCGTATTCCCCGATACAAAATGGAGAATCACATGAACAGAAGCTGAGTTATGTCCTGGTCCCATTCCGGTGATGTGTTCATTCCACAATAAATATTGGAGGCCAATTAACATTGGTTCATTCATATTGGTTTATATAAATAGCCAGTTCATATGAGATATTCATATGGATGTTGCTAAATATGCATGCAATACTGGGTAAGCCTTGTTCATTGCAACCAGTAGATATTATAACAAAAATAAAAAACAAGACTTTTTATAAGCTCCTTTGTTTATTTTTTGTATATGTCATTGATAATTTTTGGCACAAGGCAAGAGGCAAAGGTATAGAGCCTAACATGCCCAATTTATGTCTCACATATGTATATTTACACTTGAATTGTTTTTTAAAAGGAGCGATACTCTAATACACATTTCATATTTAGTACTTGTAAATATCATACAGAAAGAAGAAATAACCAAAGAATAAAAAAAAGATTTTAAATTGAAAGTTATAAGCTTTTAAAATTAAATGTTAATAAATACATTACGAAAAGATCTGTGTTTAAAACATCTTAATAACAAGAGCTACATGCAATCGCGTGCAGCTTCCCAATTGTTTCGTCCAGAGAGCGGTAACTGCTCGAAACCATATTGGTTTTTGATATGTTTTTTAAGGCTCCGTGCCGCGATATCAACAATTTCGGTCAATTTTAATCACTGTTTGTGTGAACAGGATAAAGAGATTAAGTTTTGTTTTTTGTTACTATAAGAGTCTAATTCTTGTTCTTGCTGATAGACCAGACGAATCTAACATATTATTTATAATAATAGCAAATCACCACTATTTAAAACCCTTCTTTTCCGAAAAGTAACGAGCAAGTGCTTTTTGTCTTCGTTTTACAACGAAAATACAAAATATTCCAAACATTAAAAAATATAAATAACATAAGTATACGGTCTTTTATTAAGTAGCCTGGCCAGTTTTTTAAATTTCTATCCAAATATAGCAGAATTTATTTTTGAAATAACGTAATTTCGTTCGAAGTAAGTATTTTTTTTCTATTAATTAGAAACACTTTAAGGAAATTTTAAAAAATATACATTAATCTTCAGTTAATCCTTTAATAGAATCAAAATTTTATTTTATGAAAAAATAATGATTTCGTTTATTAATAATAGTTGCAAACTGAACTATATTATGGACCGCATTAAATATATTAAATTAGTACCGCCGCGGCTCTCTCCGCGTGAGGACGTATCGCTCTGCACGACGTAACGCTCACGTATTTTACGTAAAAATATACACAAATTGTACGCCGACTACCACATTTTGATCGAATTATTAAATTAATTATTTTTTATTTTAATAACACCACGAATCATCATGTTTCTATGAATTACAAAATTGGCTGTTTCAAGGCGTGGGGTGGGGTAGTTATAGTAGTTCATATTATAGTTAGGAAGGAGATAAATATACTGAATTCAGCGAACACACACGAGTGGGGTATCAAATGAAAGGGTTTGATTTGTGTAGTACTAAATTGGCTATTTCGGGGGGGGGGGGGGGTAGTTACGAGGAAGGGGGGAATTTAGTTAATCATCAAGGGGCCATCCATAAATTACGTCACACTAATTTCATGACTTTTTGATCCGTCCCCCATCGTTGTGTGACGTCACATATTATTAATTTTACTCCTAGAAATTATTAAGTTCCATTTTTGTTTTTCAACTTAGTAATTCACTTAGTAGTACTTCAAGTGTTCGCCGCCGTGTAGACGCCGCAGAGTCCCTGGAGTAGCAACTAAGGGGGCTCCTGAATGCCTGTCTCGAGCAGGGAAATTTTCCTAAGGCGTGGAAAACAGGACGAAAATTGGTCGTGCAAATCCAGCAAACAATTAATAATATTATCGACGTACGTCAAGCCTATTTATGGTACTTTTGCATCGTGCATCGTGCATGGCCTTGGCGGGACGTACAGAAAGATGGGCGGTGTATAAAAGGTTTAGGCTCTGAGTCTGAATAAATACATATATGTGATATAGTATACGAATAAAACGTAAAATAATTATCTAACTTTGAATCACTATGATCATTACTAAAACCTACAATTATCATCTTCCCGAAATTTTACATTCGTCTCATTATCCTGAAAACAAAATTTTTGAAGGTTTCACTTCTACCACGTGTGAATTGCACACTAAATTAAAAAGTCATAAATAACATGAATATTACAAATGTACTAGCTGACCCGGCAAACTCTGTACTGCCTAACAACTCACCCCTCTCGAGGTCACCTTCGAGCCCCATCTCCCTCCTCTTTCCCCTCTCCCTCTCCCTCTACTGTCAGTTACAAAATAAAAAAGTTAGATATGTCGCTGATGTTACATTAGAAAGATAATATAGTCGTTAAGTTTTCAAAGAAATCGGACCTCCTACTACAGCTATGAAACAGACAAATTTCTGAACGCACCTATAAATATTTGACAACCAAATGACAATTTGACAAAAGATATCAAATGTTTCACAGCTAGGAACAATTTGTTTGTTTTTAGTATTTTTTACTACTTATTATTTATATTTCTCACCGTTTACACCTTTCCTGAAGTTTCACAAATATTTCAAGATCAAAATTAGCCAAATCGGTCCAGCCATTCTCGAGTTTTAGCGAGACAAACGAACAGCTATTGATTTTTATATATATATTATATTTAATTTATCTAAATAAAATTTTGTCGTGTTGGGGGACGGCTCCATATTAAACTCCATCCATCCATCAGCCTTGGTAGGTCCACTGCTGGACATGGGCCTCCCCTTCTGAATCCAACGGATTCCCGCTGTCTTCTTCAGGTCGTCGGTCCATCTTGTCGGGGGGCGTCCTGTACTCCGTTTTGCGAAACGCGGGCGCCATTCGAGGACTTTTCTTCCCCAACGGTTATCGGTCCTTCGCACTATGTGGCCAGCCTATTGCCACTTCAGCCGGCTAATTCTTTGAGCTATGTCGGTTACCCTTATTCGTCTACGGATCTCCTCGTTTCTGATGCGATCACGTAGAGAAATACCGAGCATAGCCCTCCGGGCTATGGTAGCCCGCTGCACTACTTTGAGCTTGTGGATTAGGCCAATAGTAAAGCACCACGTCTCGGATCCGTATGTCATCGCTGGCAACACACTCTACTCGAACACCTTCGACTTCAGGCACTAAAGTAGTGTTTTGGATGACAAGATATGACGCAATTTCCCGAACGCAGTACATCCAAGTTGGATTCTACAAGTGACTTCTTTCTTGAAGTTGGACTTACCCATCTGGATCAATTGTCTCAGGTAAATGTATTCGTCTACAACTTCGAGAGCAGCGCCGTCAACAACAACCGATATGGGTGTGACATGGACATTTGACATGTTTTTCGTCTTGTCCATGTTCATCTTAAGACCCACCCGTTGTGAGGCGCTGTTAAAGTTTCCGAGCATTATACCAAGTTCTTCCAGGGAACCCAGCAGGATAACTATATCATCGGCATATCGTAGGTGTATGATGTATTTACCTACTAACAAAAAATAACCGACTTCAAAGTTACTCAAAAACTACTTGTCAGATCCCGTTCAAATTTATGTGGGACTACATGGCAAGCACCTGTTTTCGATAAAAAAAAGAATCATTGAAATTGGTTGGCGTGATATTTAGTTATATCCCACCAAAAACATAAATGTAAAAAAGGACAGCCAAGTTCAATACAAAAATTAAGCTTAGCTATGGGCTTCGCCGCAAAACGAACGGAGATCTAAATGAGTGCCAAGTTCTATGCAAAATCAAAATATGTATTTATAGGAACAAAAAAAGAAAATGTGTGCAATTCACACGTGGTAGAAGTGAACCTTTCCAAAATTTTGGTTTCAAGATAATGAGATGAAAAAGCAATAAATCGAATCTTAAAGCAATAAATCGAAGCGCCATCTATGAATACAACTTAGCATTTTTACTGTCTGTATAATCGGTCGGTCGATCGACAGAATGAAAGAATGAAATTCTTATTTTTTGTTGATAAATTCTTTGAAAATATTTAAAAGAGCATTTGAAAATATTTAAAAACAGTATAAAAAAAAACTAAAAAAAAAAACTAAAAAAATACAAATACTGAGAAACGCGAACCTGTGCATCAGGTATTGTGTATCTACGTCCTGACCATTGAGCTACGGAAAAGTTAAATTGAAAGACGAAATTAGCGGTTATATTATCTTACCTGTCATTGCATCCGGTTTCAAATCACTAACGATTCTAAAGAAGTTTCACTTCAAAAAAACATTATGAACAAGTATTAAACTCTATTTCTTTGCTTTATTGGATACCTATAACAATTGCTGTTATTTAAAAATGTGAGATCTTAAAGTAGGTTAGATTTCACTAAGCCAGTTTTTATCAGAATTTTTGGATTGAACTTGGCTCTCCTTTTTTTACATTTATGTTTTTGGTGGGATATCATTACTTTTGTAAAGAAAACTAGGCAATGCCACGCGCCGCCGACGACACACCGTTGGCCGGTTGTTTACGCATATTACAAGTTTTTTGTATGGGGACACCACTTATTTTTCGACTTTTTTATTTTTTTATATTTTTTCCTACGCTTGAACACAATTACCGAGCTGGATTCCAAATTTCATCCTTCTACGTCATCTGGAAGTAGCTTAGATTTAGGTACTATATGTCAGTCAGTCAGTCAGTGCTAAAATTTACGACATTTTGACCTTCATATCTTTATAACCATTTGAGCTAGCTTCATTAAATTTGGGCTTCTATATGTCCTAATGAATATAATTAAACACACGTAATGTGTTTACGTTAAAGAGGTTTTGAGTTATAGAAGGGTCAAAAGTGGCACCAAGTGGTTCGTGCCTTATGCCATCTTGCTGTGGGGTAAAGCAGCCAATATAAAACAAATTTTCATACTCCACAAACGGGCAGTTAGGGCTATTTATAAACTTAGGTCTCGGGAGTCTTTGCGTGAGAAGTTCAAGGAAATAGGTATACTTACAGTAGCTTCCCAGTATATCTTTAACAATGTAGTTTTTATACGGAAGAGTATAAACGCGTATAAACAAAATTTTGATATTAATAATCGTCATACGAAAAGAATGCATCAATTAGTTACGCCTTCGTTCCGGCTAAGTAAAGTGCAGCGATCTTTCATAGGGCTTGGTATACATTTCTATAATAAAATCCCAAAATTAATACGTGACTTGCCAATAGAAACTTTCAAAAAACGTGTAAAGACACAATTGTTAGGCAAGGGATATTATAGTGTAGACGAGTATTTAAATGACAAAGAGGCATGGAAATGACCAGCTCTTCAACCAGTTCCGCTCAGAATAGTAAATACTCTTGTATTATTATCTTATTTTGTAATATTAATATTAATATTTATTAATTTTTTTTTATTTATTTTGTAATATTAATATTTATTTTTTATCTTATTTTGTAATGTCCATTCATTCTGATGCAATTGGCAGTGATAGCATTGGTCGTAAAATGATCATCCCTATACTCGACCTCATCCTTCCTACTATAACACATATCCTTAATTCTTCTATTGCCTCTGGTGTTTTTCCTACTCCCTGGAAAGACGCTTTAATAATTCCTCTTCCCAAGAAGACCAATCCCTCCACTTTTTCCGATTACCGTCCTATTTCCATTCTTCCTTTCTTTTCAAAAGTGTTTGAGCGTCTTATATATCAACAGTTATGTTCCTATCTTACCAATTCTAATCTATTAAATCCTCTACAATCCGGTTTCCGCCCTGGTCATAGTACGACTACTGCATTGCTGAAAATTACTGACGATATTCGACTGGGAATGGACAAGCGGCAAGTCACGGTGCTCGCACTACTGGATTTTAGCAATGCATTTAACACTGTCGACCATGACTTAATGCTAGCCACATTGCGTTCTGTTAACATATCTCCGACTGCAATTGAGTGGTTTCGCAGTTACCTCCTGGAGCGTCGGCAGCGAGTTCGGGTTAAGGATACATATTCTTCCTGGTCTCGTATTGCCGCGGGGGTACCGCAAGGTGGCGTGTTGTCTCCTCTCCTCTTTTCTTTGTTTATAAATTCTATAAGTCTCCATTTATCTTCTTCCTACCATCTATATGCTGATGATCTGCAGATCTATAGACAAGGCAAAGTTGAAGACCTCCCGGCAGTTATCGGGGCTGTAAATAATGATCTTGCGAATATATCAGAGTGGAGTCATTCGCATGGCTTATTAGTTAATCCACTTAAATCCCAAGTTATTATCATTGGCAGCCAACGGATGATTAGTAAAATCGATTGGAACCAAGTACCTCCGATCATCTTTGACAAGACTATAATTCCTTACAGCGACAAGGTCAAGAATCTAGGGATTATTCTCGACAGGACTTTGTCGTGGGGTCCCCAAGTCAACGAGGTCAGTAGAAAAATGTTTTCGGTTTGTAGATCTCTTCGGAGGCTCCGTAATTTTCTTCCTACAGCAACTAAAATTGCGCTCGCTCATTCGCTGCTCTTTCCAATTCTTGATTATGCCGACGTATGCTATCTGGACTTAACAGAGGAGCAACTAAATAAGCTTGAGAGACTTCAAAATCTTTGCATCCGGTTCATATTTAATCTTCGGAAATATGACCACGTCTCCGAATTTCGCACAAAGCTCAAGTGGCTCCCAATCCGCCTTCGCCGGGATACTCATATTCTTACTTCTCTTTTTTCTGTGCTATTCAATCCTATTGCACCTGATTACTTAAAGTCACTTTTTTACTATCGACATCTTGCTAACGATCGTTTTCTACGATCTTCTACTAATCTAGCCCTAAGTTTTCCACAGTGTTCTACTACCTTCTTTTCTAAATCTTTTTCAGCTAGGGCTGTTCAACTTTGGAACTCATTGCCGCTGCCTATTCGCCGTGCTCAATCAATAAATACTTTTAAAAGCAAAGTTAAAGCGTACTTTCTTTCGTCATAAGCTTGAAGACCACTTCGCTATAATTGCTATTATATTACCTCCTTTCTAATTTTATAACATTCTGTATATTAACTTCATTCATTCACTAGCACTCGTACACCACTACTTTGTATCTTTATTAAAGTGTCCTCTTCCCTAAGGTTGCCTGGAAGAAATCGCTTCTTAAGCGATAAGGCCGCCTGTTGTACCATTATATCTATTAATAGTATAAGATGTTACTGTATATTGGTGTACAATAAAGAGTTGTTGTTGTTGTTGTTGTTGTTGTTATTTTTTTTACAAAGATGTGCTGAGGAGTTTCTTTGGGCTTTTCTTCTCCTCCACGACAAAGCACCTTCCGAAAAGCTAAAAAATGACGTGCATAAGTGTATCAGTGATACCTATATGAATAAAATACTTTGACTTTGACGTGTAATGTTATAATAATACATTCGGCGCTGGCTAGCCAGTTCCTTTGCATGAACTTGGCTTGATTCGCTGCCGCGTATCTAGATTTATTTTATGATTTTTTTACTTTTTACCTATTCAGACTTTTTTTTTTTTGAGCCTGGTTTTTTTTTCAATTTTTAATTTAAGTTTATATAATTCGCCAATTTAATAGGTTATGAATATGACAACATATTTAGTCCTACAGCTCGGCAAAGATTTTTTATGGCCCAAAATTTTAAATTTTGCATTTTCAAAAACATTTTTTATGAAATCAAGACTCGTTTGATTTTCGGGTGGGTACCAATGAAACATGTTAAATTTGTCTGTACACTCTAAGTTTATCGCAAACATAAATGAATGACATCTCTGATGCAAAACACTGAATAACCTAAATATGTACCTAGTGTGTGTTTATCTAAAACTTTTTCATTTTGATTGTAATAAATATATTAAACTAATATACAAAAACATTCCACACTTTTATTTCTAAACTGTTCATACTATGCATCCTAAAATTATTATCAACTAAAGGATCAAAATTGTTTAAGCACGAACTTCAGCCAAGTGTGCGTGAACGACGCACACAGACATAGCTTCGCAATGAATATGACATAACTCTGTCAAATAAATTTTCGGCACGGCCTCTTAATCGTTTTTGCTTAAATTGGTTTGTTTGTTATAACCGAAATGTTCACGCTATTTTGGCTGATGGGTTTGACGTCGTTTGCATTCATTTGAGTTAAAAAAAAGCAATGAACAAAAGTAGATGTAAAATAAATTAGGGACCTGAAAACTAATGAGTGAATAGTACCTAATTTTTTTTAAAAGACTTTCTCTTCATTGCCGGCGGTTATAATGGTGTTATCGCGGCTTTGGACCACGGTAACCTATGGTGTGGCATATGGTGACAAAAATATAATACAATATTACGTGTGTGCGAAATGTACCTAATGCTGGCCATCCACAATCAAGTATACTTGTCAAGTTTGCAGTGGGCTTGACGCGACATCCAGAGTCTTGACGGTATATGGCCAGAGTATGGCTATCTGGCTATATAGCTATCTCATGCACACTGGATGCCGCATCAAGTCAAACTGCAAACTTGACAAGTACCTACACTTGATCGTGTATGGTTAGCTTAAGCTATAAATGTCAATTTCTTTTTTCAATATTCTTATTTTTATAATAATTTAGTTAAGATATTTTTCTGTGTTACGTGTTTTATGTAGTTAGAGGTATTTTATTTTTATGTATAGTCACTAATATTATTGTTACAAAATAAAATGATAAGTAATAGATTTCTTTTCGATATTGTTTAAAGAAGTTACAACGAAAACTATCATAGCTAAGCACACTTAACATGTTAACAAGTATCAACCAAGGGCCTGATAAAAACTTTAAACTTCATTTTTGAATAGATAGAGAAAAAATAATAATACTTATAATAAGTACAGAAGGCGAACTCCGCAAAATCATTTAAGTAAATAGCGACTCTAGCTCTAACGCAATAAAGTGTAATTCATGTCGCACAACGCTAATCATAAACGCGTAATGAGTTGCCTTCCTTTCTAACACTATCGCTTATCCTCTCTGGCAATGTCAGGGTTGTCTTTTTTGAAAGAAAAAAATTAATCTGAAAGTTTAGTGACTATATGTGTCATATTTAATATGTGTCATAGATTACGGACGTATGACAGCCATTATGAATTTTCTGAATTAGCCAGACATGTCGAACGCGGCATATACCTGTAACGTCATAGCTAAAATGCGCAGTGCGCCAGGCCTGGAATAGATACAAGCAGGATAACGTAAATCTAAAGATTTGTGATAATGTTCACACTATGCATTTACACTAAAACGAAAATCACAGCAATATTTACTCAACACAACATCGTGCTAACTAATGAATAAGAACTTGACACAATGGATTGTAAATGATTCATTTACAAAATACCTAACCATATAATAATGTCATGAGCAGACGTGAATTTAAATTTCTAACATTACAATCTCACTTTATGTAATTTCTTGTCAAAACGAAACACGATGTTTGAGAGTAAAAAAATAAAACTGATGATCTCGGATAAGCGATTTGACAAATTGATTGTTTCGACTCGGCGATGGGATTGGTGAAAGGTTGGCGGTCGTTTGAGTCGATGTTGGCTGTTGGTTGAAGCACCTGTTAATTACATGACAAAAAAAGCCTTAGTTACAACAAGAGAGAGAGTTAGAGCTAGTCAAGAGAGAGTTAAAGTGTATCGGTGATAATCCGAATCAAAGTTCAACAGATTTTTATTGCAAAAATATTATTATTGTTATAATATAACTTGATTAAATTATGAATAATTTTACAAAATTAATTCAAATTACAGAGGAGAGGATTACTTAAAATGAGTAACATAAATTACTGAAAAGATAACAATAATTTCTGTCTGACCTTCAGGCTATAAAAAATATATACTGATAGTTTCCATGGCCACTAGTTACATAAATTAATTTTTATTTTTAAACCTGTAATTCAGGTCGCACAGCGGTAATCGTCAACAGTTATCCAGATTTGAAGACTTGCCTTTCTTTCTAATCACAATTGTTATCCTTTCTGACAATGTTAGGATTTTCTTTTTTTATATGATGTCATATGTGATAGTTTATGAATGTATGACACGCGTGGCAGCCCTTCTGAAATTGGCCCGACATGTCGAACGTGGCACGTACTTGTAACATCATGCCAAAAATTCGGAGTACGCCAGGCCTGTCTTAATAATACAGAAAAGGCAAAAAATCTGTAAATTAGCTAAACAATGCTGAAGGTAAGAAATGTAGTTCAAAATTAAATATCGATTATATATGCCCTATATTGGCCCAACCATTACGCCAACCAACCATTACTCCATGCAGCCAACATCGCGCTCCGTTCGACGGATAAACAAATTATAAAATGTTAATAGAATCGAACCTTTGACTCCGAGCCACAATACATCATTGTCAGGCCGTTAGTGGCCGGTTTTTGGATAAGGGTAAACGCATACTGACCGTTTTGTTAAAAGTTTTTTTGGTGTTTCGTAACACTGATGTACGAGATGTATCATTTAATTAAACTCATCAATGACATCATGTTATTAGTTTTGAATAAAACCGATTGAAAGAAATCCTTAACGAAACAAAAATAAAAATAATAATGAATAGTTAAAGTAGAAGATTTAAGAAGTAGAAATTAGCCTTTTGTACTAATACATTTTGTATGCTTCAATAAAGTTTAAATAAACAAATAAGAATAATTTTTCGTAAAATAAATATTTTCGAACGAATTACCATTGCTGAAAGTTCGATAACTAACTATATAAGAATGTTATGCGATATACACGACATGTTCCTACCACGCTCATGGTATGAAAAGATACTATAGTAGGCAGACTCCTTAAATATTCACAAATACTGAAAGTGGCAGTACGCGCCAACCCTTACTTTTCTATTAGAGCTGCTCAGTCGACCAGTTCCCACATTAAAGTGAGACATCACACGTAAACGCATAAAATGATGATAGTGGTTTTTAATCCCGTGACCCCCTTCCGAGTTAATGCACGATAAACTATTAATGTACGTAACTCACCGCGTGATGGAATACATACTTAAATATTATAAATGTTTTGTTAGGAGCCAAATTACTTAGTGGTAGATTGACTTGATAGAGGAGTTATTGTAATTTGGTAATGGGGTATGGGTTAGTATTGCTTTGGGTTTGACGCTCGTTGCTTTGAGGCTCGAGGCTCGTTGGGTAGAGGTTTGAGGCTCGTTGGGTTGAGGTTTGAGGCTCGTTGGGTTGAGGTTTTAGGCTCGTATTTCAAATTTAGGTGGAAGTATGTTGGATATTTCCATAAAGAAGGTACTTTTTGTTGATAAGATACGTGGAATGGCACCTCTGCACATCTTTGTAAAAAAAGTTAAACTGGTAAAAGAAATATTTCATTGCTTTATTGTCTTTAACTCGATTATTTTTTTAATATTTTTACGGGATAGTAACGAGATTTGGAGACTGTGTACGTTAATATTTTATTGTAGAAATACATATATATTAATACATATCTGTATAATTCAGCCAGAGAGGAGCTTGTAACCATATAATTATGGTAAAAATGTATAATCCCTAGCATAGTGGTTTAAACTCGGTCTCCTGCAACGGGGAATCCGGCTTATAATATAGTTTTATGTAGGATCTACGTATGTATAGATGTTATGAAATAGAATAAATAAAAGATGTTTATGATAAAATACTTGCTGTACAGTGTACATTTCATCGACTAAATAAGTTACACCTGTGCAAAATATCATCTAAAGTTGAAGCGTTTCTGGAAAACATCTGCTCAAACACTCCAGATTTGCGGAAAATTTGGATTATTAAGCTGTAAGCCAGATAAATATCAGTTCAGATAAATATCTATGTGCAGGTACAAATTAAATGTCTTTCATCGGAAGCAATTACGTGAAAACACAGTTTTCACCTAAAATTATAAAAAAATGATGAGTGTGGTTATCAGACACAAATAAACTGACTGAATATATTATACAAAATATAAAAATGCAATGCGCGGTCTTTAGGAAGATAGACCATACACTAGCTATGAACATATGTAATTACTGTGAGTAAGTAATGCTCGCCTTACATTATCACGTGTACTTGTCAAGTTTGCAGTGGACTTGACGCGGCATCCAGTAAACTTGACGGTGTATGGCCACGGTATAGCTATCTGGCTATATAGCTATATCATGCAAACTGGATGCCGCATCAAGTCAAACTGCAAATTTGATAAGTACACTTGATCGTGTAGCTTTAGATGAAAGAAAATTTAATCACAATAATATATAATACTTGTAAAATCTTAATCATATCAGCTGGACGATATGTGATGCAAAAACACAAACTGGGCGGGTACGAATATCATTATATTATAGCAGACATACAAAAACCATAATAAAGAGCTACTTAGCTTGATTAATGGACCACCTAATAAATAAACACAGACATCTATGTAGCGACTTCCAAAAATATTTCAATACCTTTAAAGTTTCCTGTCACACATTAATTATTTTATGTAACTAATTATGAAGATATACTGATAAGCACATAGCTTCTAAATTATTATGGCTTCCGAATTCCAACATTCTCATGCCTCAAAATATATGTATTTAACTTATGATAGTAAAATTTATTGGGTTCTATTTTATGGGAAAATGTTAATGGCTTCTGATACGAGAGAAGTTAATATTTAGATAAGGAGCATGGAAGATTAGTAAGCTCTTATATAAGAAAAATGGAAGAATTTTTTGATGCTCAAACCATGGTTTATATGGCTTACTTTTAAGTTTAGCAAAATAATGTGGTATAGTGGTAAAAATGTTACATAGTAGATATAGGTTACCTTAATCATCTAGATGAAGGAAGTCTACTGATTTAGAATAATAATCAGTCAGTAATTATGGATGAACTGTCGTTAATTCAAGTCTTGATTAATTTGGTTTCGGCTCCATATGAAAACAAAACTTATAGACAAAAAGTATACAGGTATATCAACGATAAGGATGCTTAAAGTTAGATTACAAATACTTCTGTGATGTTTTTTTTTGGAAATAGCCGGCAAAAGAGCCGACGATCCACCTGATTGTAAGTGGCTATCGTCGCCCATGGACATCAGCGACACCAAACTCAGATGATGCGTTCCCGGCTAAGAAAGATAGATAAAAAAAAGGATTGTAATGTAAGTATTCTTTGTATCTTTTTCAAAATTCGAGCGTCACTAGTTTCGTAGATAAGGGGGGGAATGGTCAAGTATTGGCTTTAATTTTCGTTCTTTCTTGAATAATTTTAAAACTATCCATTGTAGAACTATAACAAAAATATGTATATTTGAGATACTTACAACAAGCTCTTTCGTTTGATATATATATACCACAAGATACGGTTTGCAAAACAGTTTTCGTTTAATTTTGATTTCGTTAGTTTAAGTTAATTTGGTCAAGTAGTTTCGAGTAAATTGGCTGTGAACGGCGGTCGCCCGGACGCACGAGTGATTCTATATGGGTTCCGTTTTTCGTTTTTTCTTACGGAACCCTAAAAAGAACTTAGTTACAACTTGAGTTCCGTATAAAACCTAGTTACTGACAGAATGGTTTGGCTTCAACAATGTCGCAGGCACAAATTGTATGGGCCACTTAAACATGCTGTAATCGTTGTCATAAACTCTTATAATAACCTTAGTAAATAATATCTGGATTATCACTCGGATTGAGGTTATAAAGCAATAAATAACGGCTTAAGAGCAATTTTAACTGTTTTATGGTTAAATGGCTTTTATCGTCTGGCTATTTTGTAATATTTCATGATCATTATAAACGGAGAAGGTCGCTTTTGTGTCGGTCTTTTGTAAATTATTATTATTATCTAGGCTATATTTTAACGGTATTCACACAACGCGGATACTGTAGTGGTTTAAAGGACAATTAGTTAAATTCAATTTATTTGCAGGTGTGTTTGTGTAGTATTTATAATGTTAGCAAACCTATCTTATCCAAATCCGTTGGGTATTCCAATAATTCCATATTTCATAAAGTAAATCAAATATTATATTGTAGTCGCGAGACCCGCTTTGCGTTCAAAATGCAATCGTGTCAAAGAGTTCCTTCACATTGACATTTGTGTGAATACTTATTAAGCATGTGTGTGTCAAATGCATGGTAGTAAGTGTGTTGTTTATTTTTATTAATTTTATGTATTTCTAATGCATTCAATAAAAATATTAGCTGCCTTCACTCCTGCTCACTCCTGCACACGTTTAATTTAAATGCCGAATTGTACACTGCCTTTATAAGTAATGTAGTAACATAGTTAACAGAATAGAAGTAAAAGAAAAGTTTATTATTTTCATGGTATTCAAACCTGTGCGAGTTATAATAACGTGGAGTAAACATTCCCTTACATACTGAATGCTGATGCCCCCCCCCCCCCCCCAGTATTACTCATACCAGACTTGGACAACACATATAACACAAATATAACACATAACACTTTGGGCTGCCATCCGTCAGGGTTACCCCAGATTTGTCCAGGCTTATGGGGCGTCTAAGGGGCGTTAGGGCCAAGTTTCGAAAAGGGTTGAATTAAAATGCAAATCCTCTAATTCCTTATAAGCAACTTAAACTTTACTACTCAAATATAAAATTCAAAAACCAAAAGAATGCGCTCTTTATCAAGACATCGCACAGACATGCGAAATTAAATATATTTTGAAGCCAAACTCTCACATTGTGCGTACCACGTATCAGATCGTTTGGCGGCATCGAATCTCGATCCTTCGCGCCTCCGCCAGTAAGCGATCGCCGGGAGGCACGCCAGTCTTTATAATTTGATCACATTTGTACCGCGTACAATGCTGGCCTAAAGCGTATGAGGCGACAGGAGCACAGAGCGAGGCATTGAGTTGGTTTCATTATAACTGAGGGTCATATATACAAAATTGTTTTAGTAATATTAATTTTAACTCCACTGGTTGAGTATGATCTAGGACTCCTCAAAAGAATCGTGCTTAGTAGTGAGCCATTAATAGGTTGAAGCCAATGTTAATTATTTTCTCGTTCATTCGTTTTGTCCATCTCTCGAGTCTCTGTATTCATCATTTTTATAATCTTACATTGTTATAATTTAAATTACGGTTTGTTTTAAGAAAACCATTAGGTTTTAAGTTACATTATTAAAATACATAATTTTTATTTTTATCATTGTTATTATATACATTAAAAAAATTACATTTTAAAACATGCATCAGATTCAAAAATATTCACTTACGTTACGAACTAACTAAACACTTAAAATGAACAGCAACTGCACAGTTTTCCTAAGCCATTTCAGGGCACCGACTCCTTCAGAGGAGTAGCCCCGGGCGGGTTACAATGGCTACTTTTTCCTGCGCCATAATAAACATTTGTATTCAAGTCGCGGGCCCTGACCGGGCAGTATCGGCCCAGTTCGGGCACATAGATACAGTTACTGCACTTTCGGACATTCGGTAAATTGGAGCACGTGCTATCAGACGTGGTTTTAATAACAGAGTTGTATTATAACTGACTCGGCAAGTGTGTTTCAAAGATTTCCAAGAAGTAGTTATAAACGTAGATTATTATAGAGTCATAGCTTATGACAAAGTAGGTAATTTATGCTATTGTTATGCGGAAAATTTTAGATACATACACAATTTGAATATAGGTAAATAGACTCTATAAAAAGACGAAGCTTGAGAAAGACGATATTCGGGCCTCTAAACAAAAGAACTTGGCTAATTTAAATACATTTATTACTGTAATATTTTCATTGTTTTTCTTTTAATTTTTTTAAATAATAATTATTTACAGCTCCCCACCACTAGTTTCTTTTTGGCCAGCAAAGTATCGGTGATGTTTTTTGCAATTAGTGACGTCTATCTATGGGTTTCTATGTCTTCACTCTTCAGACGATTGTCTGAAGAGTGAAGACATAGAAACCTATTAGAGGGCCTATTATGAACTTTTATAAAACCATACGTGTTCCAGGCAATTCATTTCTCGGGCTTTAAACGACGTATGATTGGCTAAAACGTGTCACGTGACTGCTTTCGTAACACAAATTTGACGTTTACGCTGGAACTTGGCTGGAATAAAGATTTCATAATAGACCGCCAGATAGCTTATCTGCCTCGTCTGCTTATTTGTCCGCAATTTACTTAAAAATCTTGCTAGTTAGATGAGATAATCTAACATTTTAACAAAAAATTAACCGACTTCAAATGAAGTACATTGTACTTTTGACATGGATACCATTGTCAGATCTTACTCAAATTTATGGTGGACTACGCGACAAGCACCAGCTTGCAATTAAAAATAGAATCATCAAAATCGGTTGGCGCGATATTGAGTTATTCGTCCATTTATCGCGCACATACTTAATGCAAATTTAAGACTTATATGATTTTGACATGGATGCCATTGTCAGATCTCGTTCAAATTTATGTGGGACCACACGACAAGCACCAGCTTTCGATTAAAAAAGAATCATCCAAATCTGTTCACCCAGTCCAAAGTTCTGAGGTAACAAAATTAAAAAAAAACCGTCGAATTGAGAACCTCCTCCTTTTTTTGAAGTCGGTTAAAAATTGATAATTTCGTAAGAATTTCATAGTTGTGCAACCATGAATCTCGCCAAGCCAAATCTTAAGCAGCTGTTTTTATCATATTAATACATTCCCATGCCCCGCCAGTATCCGCTAATCGCACGCACTAATATTTCTCCAGTAGAAACCTTACAAGTTATTTGTTGAAAGTTTCAACCAACAGACATAAATCTCCACCACAATCGCGGGGTCATCGAGTTTCCGGCTACATCCTTTGAACCTGGTGTAATAGGATTCGCGATAAATATCACCACAGCATGCATAACGTTAAGCGAAAAGGTGAAGAAATTAATTGTTTTAATGAAAACACTTGGCCTAGCAAAATTCTTGATAAAAAATAACCGAATACTCGTCAAATCTCACTCAAAATATAAGTGAGTAGGCATGTAGTCCCAACATGACACGCACCAGATTTTGATTAAAAAAGAACCATCAAAATCGGTTCACCCAGTCGAAAGTTCTGAGGTAACAAACATATAAGTATAAAAAATACAGTCGAATTGAGGACCTCCTCTTTTTTGAATTCGGTTAAAATACAATATAGTGACATCAATCTTCTTGTGCAGCCAAATTCTCTGTACACGACGAACTTGTTCATTTCTACTGGAGGTTTCAGAGCAGAATCTTAGAGAATATTCTTCAAAGCGGGTGTGCGAAGATCGATTTACTTCTTCTCATAAGATTTTAACGATTATTCTGTATTAATAGTCCAGAATATGAATATACTCGTAATTTAGGAAAAAATACCACTCACAATTACTCATTCAACATTACATCCAACATTACTTAACGTTGCACATCTATGACTAACACAATCTTATTACATTTGATATTACCATGATTGTCCGAGGAGAGATTTGCCTATCCATAATTGTTGTCACAGGCCTTCGACCGGCCTAATGTCTAGTGATACTTGGGCCAAACCATTCCAATCCGCACTGATTGCATAGAAAATTCTCTAGGTCTCCTAAATAATTACAAACAAATACCATGCCCCACAGACCTGTTGAAGCCATTATCTTATTTATTGAATGACCAGCTCTTGGGTCAACAAAACAGCACCGAAACTGGATACGTCATTAAAACTGTATAAAAACATGTTACAGTAACGGACCCGAGTGGCATATTCATTCATTTTTTTTAATCCCAATGATTGATGAAAGCTCACGAATAAAGTATGTCGCGTGTTTCACTCCATTCTCTCCTTGTATTGTGAGAAAATTGAACTGGTTTCAGAATATAATTACGAAGAGGAAACAGCGATTTCACACGTAGCGTCGAAACTCGTGAAAATTGTTTGTCACGCGCGTTTATCACGTTTGAATTAGGTATACCTAACATAAGCATCCGAAGCAATATGGTCTTGGGTAATGTGTGAACTGGATTTTGTTCAAACAAAAATTTGCATTACTAGAAATAGTTATTTAGAATTTTAGACATGTCTTATCACTGTTGTCCAAACTAAGCAGCCGGGACCGTACTTATGTAAGACCATACAAGCATATTTGGCACTAGCTTTTGCCCGCGGTTTCGCCCGCGGTAGAGTGGTTTCGACACGAAATTTTTAATTACTTAATTTAGATTTATTCGCGCGCGTGGATATCGATTTTTTACAAATCCCGCAGGAACCATGAACTTTTCCGAGATAAAAAGTAGCCTATGTGTTAATTTAGGGTATAGGCTATCTCCATTTCAAATTTCAACCAATCAATCATTAAATCAATCTGTTTATTTGTGGCGTGATTAAGGAACAAATTTACATACATCCAAATATCCAAATATCTTCATAAGCTTTCACATTTAGGATTACTGTTTGTAGTTCAAAGTTCACTTATTTTGTTTATGCTTCGATATGTGACAACATAAATTATTAATTTTTGGTATACACTTTTTTACTACAACTAAGCACTTTTCTTAATATTCTGTATTTAATGAAAAGAACATAAGTTAAGATTTAAACATAACGTAATAGTATAACACACTGAGATATTATAAGTAATCTATACTAATATTATAAAGAGGAATTTGATAGTTTGTTTGCATTGAATAGGCTCCGAAACTACTGAACCGATTTGAAAAATTCTTTCACTGTTGGGAAGCTATACTATCGCCGGGTGACACAGGCCATATTATATTTTCTAAAAAATTAGGGATCCTTAATAAAACTCCAATAATGTAAGCCAAGGTGTAAAAAAAGAAAACCGAATGAAAGCAAGGGCGGTTACTCGTATATAATAAACACGTTGGTTTTGACTACAGCATTATAACAGCTATATATGGTTCGGCCCTTAGCTCATTGTTACACAATAAGCCAACCCGCAAATTACGGTAGGTACAACCACACGCATAATCAGTACAACCGACCGTATAATAACTTTAAAGCAGCTCGATAAATGCACACTAAATTTTCAGTGGACATTATGAAGCTAATGGCATTTTAAAATCGGCCGCATAACCACTCATTATGGTAAAACAAAAGGGCGATCATCTGAATAAATTTGCTAAATTATTGTTATTTGGTTGCAATGCTGCGGGCGGTTGCACTGAAATTATTCGGAACGGTTATCGCGTACGCGTTTGTAATTCCAGTTAATAAAGAAAGGAAAGGTAAAAGAAAAAAGTCCGGCATTCACTAAAAGCTGATAAGTTCTTATTAGTTTGTAAGGGTATTTTATTGACCGAATTATTTGGGTGTCGGATGCGAAATTGTGTTTGTTGTTTTCGTGCTGCTGTTGCCGTTTTGTTTCGAACTTCGCGGAATACTTATTTAATGTTGGTTGCAGATGTATGTAAGTAATATCCTACAAATTGTAATCTATACTAATATTATAAAGAGAAAAGCCTTGTATTTTTGTATGTTTGCAACGAATAAACTCAAAAACTACTGAACCGATTTTAAAATTCTTTCACCATTAAAATGCTACATTATTCCTGAGTAACATAGGCTATCGGATTTTTGGAAATTCATCCCCTAACGGGTGAAAATAGCGGTTGGAAGTCACTTTCATACAAACCAACTTCGTCAGTGTTAGAGTTATAAACATGAAAAATTTTATGTAAGTTCATAGTTGTAAACAAAAGTTAACTTTAACACATTTTTTGGGAAATCATCCCTTATAGGGTTAATTTAGCGGATTGAACTCAGTACGCAACTTCGTCATTTTTGAAGTTATAAACATGAAAATTTTCATATTGGCTCAAAATTAGAAACTAAATATTGAAACATTACGTTTTTTTGGAAAATCATCCCCTGAAGGGTTAATTAAGGTGGCGCAAGTTAGTATGGGAACTTCGTCAGTTTTGAAGTAAGAAGGGTGAAAATGTATATATACTTAAGCTTATTAATTAGACACAAACATAAATGTATCACTGGTTTCTCAAAATTCACCCCCTAAAAATAGGGGTTGGTAGTCAACTACATACAAATCAACTGCGCCAGTTTTCGAGTTATAAATATGAAAATTTTTATGTAAGTTTGTAGTTATGAATAAAAGTTAAGTTTAATCTATACTAATATTATAAAGAGAAAAGCCTTGTATTTTTGTATGTTTGCAACGAATAAACTCAAAAACTACTGAACCGATTTTAAAATTCTTTCACCATTAAAATGCTACATTATTCCTGAGTAACATAGGCTATCGGATTTTTGGAAATTCATCCCCTAACGGGTGAAAATAGCGGTTGGAAGTCACTTTCATACAAACCAACTTCGTCAGTGTTAGAGTTATAAACATGAAAAATTTTATGTAAGTTCATAGTTGTAAACAAAAGTTAACT
Source organism: Thymelicus lineola (assembly GCA_963932265.1). NCBI lineage: Eukaryota > Metazoa > Arthropoda > Insecta > Lepidoptera > Hesperiidae > Thymelicus > Thymelicus lineola. Next base: position 4,981,734 of record OZ010702.1, on the reverse strand, counting down.
TTAACACATTTTTTGGGAAATCATCCCTTATAGGGTTAATTTAGCGGATTGAACTCAGTACGCAACTTCGTCATTTTTGAAGTTATAAACATGAAAATTTTCATATTGGCTCAAAATTAGAAACTAAATATTGAAACATTACGTTTTTTTGGAAAATCATCCCCTGAAGGGTTAATTAAGGTGGCGCAAGTTAGTATGGGAACTTCGTCAGTTTTGAAGTAAGAAGGGTGAAAATGTATATATACTTAAGCTTATTAATTAGACACAAACATAAATGTATCACTGGTTTCTCAAAATTCACCCCCTAAAAATAGGGGTTGGTAGTCAACTACATACAAATCAACTGCGCCAGTTTTCGAGTTATAAATATGAAAATTTTTATGTAAGTTTGTAGTTATGAATAAAAGTTAAGTTTAATACATATTTTTTGAAAATCATCCCTTAAAGGGTTAATTTAGCTAGTGAATAATAAAGTTACTGTTTAGCGGACATTTTAATATAATTTATACAAAAAGGTATCAATCATGAGTTATGACGTCTTATTGTGTCAATCGTTGGGACTTGGAGGAGTGTGTCAACAAATTCAACAATAATGTAGCTGTAGACTTTCCCTTCCCCTATATGCCTATAATAATAGTACATTATGATACAAGAGTGGTATGTTGGTAATGACCAAACCTCACGTGTGTTATACGACGTTTTTCAACACACTTACGAGTAAAAAAACAAATTATTCGTACTCAAATAAACAATGCTCACAGACCAGACGGAACGTTTGTTAAACTTAGAGCCTGTCCAGATGAGGCGTTTTACGCGCGAGTCGACTCGCGCGTAGTCACTCGCGCGTAACCGAGATACTAGAGCTACATACATCCCGTCCAGATGCTCTCGCGCGTTTCCTCACTCGCGCGTAAAACGCGTGCAACACGCCGGACTCTCGACTCGCGCGTAGCTCGCGCGAGAGACGCGCGAGTCGAGATACTCGAGCGCCATTGCTCCGTCCAGTACTACGCGCGTATCCGCAGCGAGTGGTCGTATTATATTTATATATATTCGAATTATAATTTTGATACTGAATTTTTTATCGATGAGGTTGAAAAAAGAGTAGGCATATGAGATATGAAATCTCCAGATTATTCTAATAGAGTCATAAAAAGTAGAAACTGGGAAGCAATAGTCGACATTTTTTTGCGAAGCTGGTGATTCAGAAGAGAAGAAAAAAACTCTGGCCACAACACAACTGCTTTGTCTGCCTCCATGTTTATAACTAGTCCCTTCCAAAAAACTGGCGCGCAGGTACGCGCGTAAAACGCGACATCTGGACGCAACACAAAAGAGTAGCGCGCGAGTCAGCTCGCGCGTAAAACGCCTCATCTGGACAGGCTGTTAAAAATGGCGCACTCCGCGCTGATATTTTTTTTCTGCGCGCGGCGTGTTAGCTATGCGTGCGCAGATTGGAGCGTAGGCATGAACAATTACGCTAAACAGCCAAAACACAAAATGCAAAAAATCTAATATTTATGTATTTATGAATTAGTTTCACGTTGAATTATTAATTAAAGTAAATAAGTTGTTGAAAATTTATCATATTCAAGGTGGTACACTTGTTTTTTTTTTACAAAAATAGTGTTAGTTTTATGTTGAAACGAAACGTATCTAAGTCAAAACGTTTTTCCGAAATTTAAAAATAAAACTATAACCCGGCTAAGTTAAGAGAGCAAATAGAATGCATAAATAATATCTTTCAGCAAGGTAAAAGCCATGTGATAAAAACCAATTTATGAGCAAGGGTGTTGAAATTTGAAAAATATTAAGTTAACAGTAACAACACAGTATCGAAGCTATCGATCGATAATCGAATATCGATCGATTACCGAATTATTTTATAACCTTTGGCTTTTTTTATTTTAAGGGCGTTAGAAAGAACGCCTTCTCAAAAAGTGGATTTTTAATAGGACGCATAGTCGCATGTCAAATCTTTTATCTTACTTAGTATTAATAGAAAACATTGGTGTCCTTATAGAAATGCTACAGGATCTCAACAGCGTGATTCAGCGTTACGAACAGCGCCATCTATGGGCAATGTTAATAACAAACATTAAACTGCATTACCAACATTGATGAACATTGGGAGCACACAGTACACAGTTCTGTCTAAAGTTATTGTAGAACACATTATTTTACATCTAACTTAAATTAATATTAATAATTAGTACTACCTTATCTCGGCTTAATTTACTTGTTTTTGAATAATGTTGTTTCTCTGTAAGTGATTTTTTTTTATTAAATCTTATGAGAAATAAATTCTTTAACCGTAAAAGTTAAATATACATCCTACTAAATTATCCTATTATTATATGATAATATTAATATATATAAATTAATGTCACGTTGTTTGTCCCCGATGGACTCTTAAACTACTTAACCGATTTTAATCAAATTTGCACACCGTGTGCAGTTTGATCCAACTTGAAAGATAGGATAGCTTACATCTCAATTTATAGTCGCAATATTTTATTACAAATTATTTCCGCGTGCGAAGCTGCGGGCAACAGCTAGTTTAAGTAATAATTTCCATAATTATATTCGGATCAATAAACTAGACAGTGTCACTAGGTCCTAAGATAGATCTATATGGGTGTCCTACCACCACAATTACGCCTTATGCCAATGCTACTGTGTCTTGATTGTTCGGGTTGGATTGGTGCGGGTTGGGTAGAAACAAAAATGTGAAACAGTTTAATATGTTTCTACTGGAGTAAAGACTTAGTTAACAAACGGATTAACCCTACCCATCCCGAGTTACAGCCCATCTGTAACATTCGTAGTAAACTAGTGTGCATAATTGTAACCATAAATCGAATATTATACATATCTAATCGAAAAATAGCTATACAATACGCATAATTCGTATCGGGTTCATAAAATTTCCTAACAGATGGAAAACCTTAATTCCTCACTCATTCGCTCTTAAACAGTACGGTAGAGACTTCAAATCCTGTTGCCAAAAGGTATCTAAGTCTAAATTCTCGACACTGTTGAATAAGTTTAAAAGCGATGGTTACGCACATAATAGGTACCTGTACCTATAATTTATATTTGCAGCTACTCATGGTTAATTGTATGATCGTTTATTACTGTTCTGCCTAATGGCGAAATAGCACAGAATGCATTAAGCTATAATATAAGCCATCACCCTATAATCAACAAAGTGTATAAAATGAAATGATAATCCAAAAAGGGCAGTCATATCAATTTAACACACATCACTATTAGAAAACGCAAACTACCTGTACGTTCCTAAAATAGAAGCAGAATAACTCGTACTAATAACAAGTTGGTTGCTCGTCCGTTTATCAAACAACTAGTAGCCTGCCATCGACAAACATTACGCTACAAAGGAGAACATGTCGTAAATATTAGTTCTGGTATAACAAAGCATAGCGTTCTGAGTGTAAAACGCGAGACTACATAAATCTGCGTAGTGTAAGCGCTAAATGACGACGCCTGAGGTGCAACCAGTTGGAAAGACAACCTCGGGTTGTATAAAGTCAATTGAAGCGAACGAAGCGAAGATATCGAAATGAAGTTTCAATTTGAATCGGGATCTGGTTATTAGGATAAGAATAAAATTTAAATATAACCTACAGAGAAATAAGCTCTCAATATTTTTAAGGGTTTCAAAGTCGAAATGGATATTGAATTATTTTTTTATTTTGCTTAGAAATTTAAATCTGCGCAATGTAAGCGCTATATGATGACGCCTGAGGCGTAACTAGTTGGAAAGACAAGCTTGAGTTGTAGAAAGGCGATTGGGATAGCGAAACGAAGTTATCGAAACGAAGTCTTGAAATGTATGGTTGTATTCGAATATACAGTTTTAGTTTAATCGGGATGTCGTAATTAAGATAAGATTAAAACTTAAATATAAAGTAGAAAAAAATAATCTCTCAGTATTTTCAGGGTTCTTTACTCGGAAAGTTAGTGGCATTGCGACGCCGCGCGCGCCAACAATATTTTTAGGCAAAATAGCCTTTGGGTTTACGGAAACTTACGAGAAATTAAACTTTGTTGATATGTATCCGAGAGTACAACACAAAGTTATCCAAAATCGATTGTTTCCAGTTTGAACTTACCTTAAGATCTTTTTCCGATACCCTTTACGTCTCGTATTCCGTGCTTAACCAACTGTCCCCTTTAGATGCAAAGATAACTTTATGTGAAATTAATTAAAGCATTATTTCTCCCGAGACGTTATTAATACCTACTGGAAAAATTGTAAATATCAATATCAATTTTAACTAAATTTTCATTCATTAACATAATATTAACTCTCTTATTTCATTAGCCAAAGCTTTTATTCAAGTCTCACGACATTTAGAATCTGGTTTGGACCAGTATCAATTGCTTGTGTACATTCGAATTTTGAAACAAGTCCTCGGTCGTTTGTCCTGTGTATTGTTTTAGCTATCTCGACAGGTGAGCAGTTAAGTGGTCAAGAATTTATGCGCTCAGAGGAATCAGTGTTAAATCGTTCTAGCCGGAAGGTGCCAGTCAAGTTATAGCCGGTAGCGATACTCGGGAGCCATTCGCTATCTAGCCATCTGACTTCGTTCATAGCCAATAAGTCACTACAATCAGGGTTGTATGTTTAAGATGCGTGTACTGAATTATTGTTGATGTTCTCATTAATCTATATTGTGTACCTATCTGTAAAATCTCACATTCTAATCTTGAATTAATCGTTCTTAGACTAGTAAAATTTGGTACAAGAAATGCACCCATTTGCGATTCAAGATGAAAGAAAGTATTATAGTCTTTGGATAGGACGAATTTTTTAAATCGTTCACTGATCATCGATTATGTTAATGTACCTAATATGGACATGGCCATAATATATTTTTAGTTAACATGTGAGATAATAAGCAGAATATAGGTAGCTATCTACTTTTAAATACATAACTTTCACTGAATTTTAACAATACACATCAGTTTTTCATGGTTTTTTGATTACTTATTTTATCTCTGTCTGCTTTTAAACATCACTGGCAGTTTCAGGAAACACAGAAAACCCCGTTCTACTCGAAGTTATCATGATTTTATATAAACCTGGGGAATATATTTAAGAACTTGTTAAGAATTCAAGAAAGGGAAGAGGAGACAATCAAAGAGGTATAGAGGTATTGTTATTTTCAGGATTTAATGTTATCATATCAATGATTTCTTATAAAACAAAATATCTCTTATCTATACTAATATTATAAATGCGAAAGTAACTCTGTCTGCTACTCAATAACGCCTAAAACACTGAACCGATTTTGATGAAATTTGGTACAGATATAGAATTGAGCTCGGGAATGAACATAGGATACTTTTTATCCCGGAAAATAGACGTGTTCCTGAGGGATAACTATTCCACGCCAAAACCACTGAACCGATTTTGATGAAATTTGGTACAGATATAGAATTGAGCTCGGGAAAGGACATAGGATACTTTTTATCCCGGAAAATAGACCTGTTCCTGAGGGATAACTCTTTCAATCCACTAAACCGATTTTGATGAAATTTGGTACAGATATAGAATTGAGCTCGGGAAAGGACATAGGATACTTTTTATCCCGGAAAATAGACCTGTTCCTGAGGGATAACTCTTTCAAGCCACTAAGCCGATTTTGATGAAATTTGGTACAGATATAGAATTGAGCTTGGGAAAGGACATAGGATACTTTTTATCCCGGAAAATAGACCTGTTCCTGAGGGATAACTCTTCCAAGCCACTAAACCGATTTTGATGAAATTTGGTACAGATATAGAATTGAGCTCGGGAATGGACATAGGATACTTTTTATCTCGGAAAATAGACCTGTTCCTGAGGGATAACTCTTTCAATCCACTAAACCGATTTTGATGTAATTTATTACAGATATAGAATTGAGCTCGGGAAAGGACATAGGATACTTTTTATCCCGGAAAATAGACCTGTTCCTGAGGGATAACTCTTTCAAGCCACTAAACCGATTTTGATGAAATTTGGTACAGATATAGAATTGAGCTTGGGAATGGACATAGGATACTTTTTATCCCGGAAAATAGACCTGTTCCTGAGGGACAACTCTTTCAAGCCACTAAACCGATTTTGATGAAATTTGGTACAGATATAGAATTAAGCTCGGGAAAGGACATAGGATACTTTTTATCCCAGAAAATAGACCTGTTCCTGAGGGATAACTCTTTCAAGCCACTAAACCGATTTTGATGAAATTTGGTACAGATATAGAATTGAGCTCGGGAAAGGACATAGGATACTTTTTATCCCGGAAAATAGACCTGTTCCTGAGGGATAACTCTTTCAAGCCACTAAACCGATTTTTATGAAATTTGGTACAGATATAGAATTGAGCTCGGGAAAGGACATAGGATACTTTTTATCCCGGAAAACAGACCTGTTCCTGAGGGATAACTCTTTCAAGCCACTAAACCGATTTTGATGAAATTTGGTACAGATATAGAATTGAGCTCGGGAAAGGACATAGGATACTTTTTATCCCGGAAAATAGACCTGTTCCTGAGGGATAACTCTTTCAAGCCTAAAAAACTGAACCGATTTTGATATTTGGTACAGATATAGAATTGAGCTCGGGAAAGGACATAGGATACTTTTTATCCCGGAAAATAGACCTGTTCCTGAGGGATAACTCTTTCAAGCCACTAAACCGATTTCGATGAAATTTAGTACAGATATAGAATTGAGCTCGGGAAAGGACATAGGATACTTTTTATCCCGGAAAACAGACCTGTTCCTGAGGGATAAGGTCAAATTTTGTTATATGTAGTTGATAGATTCTTTTTAGGGTTCCGAAGTGAAAACAGAATTCTCATAGTTTCATCATGCCCGTCCGTCCGTCCGTCCATCCGTCCGTCCGTAGCATAGCGCAGAGGCCCTTAGTGCTAGAAAGCTGTAATTTAGCAAGGATATACATGTTTATTTAAACTTCTGGTAGAATAACATTTTTAAAAATATGTTTTTAGTTTTTATTGCGAAATATTCGTAAGTGTTAGACACGTAAAAAAATTCATGGCAATAGCATCAAAAGGAAAACTATCATGGCTATATTATTATTAGCATACGTAGTTATTGAGTTCTATAAACTTAGAACTTCGAAACCCTATATTACCAGTGACCTGACACGCTATTAGCCGGTTTTTTAACCAACTTCAAAAAAGTAGCAGGTTCTCAGTTCGACTGTTATAAACAAAAATTAACTTCAACATAATTTGAAAAATCAATCTTTAAAGGGTTAATTCAGGGAATGTTTATACGAAACTCCGTCATTTTTAGGGTTCTGAAGTAAAATCGGAACCCTAATAGCTTCGTCATGTCCGTCCGTCAGTCTGTCCGTCTGTCCAAAGCAAAGTGCCGAGAACCTTAGTGCTAGAAAGCTATAATTTGGCATGGATATACATATTTATTAAAACTCCAAAATCGTAGAATAAACTACTGAAAAAACTTTTTTTTTCGTGGTACCTCCACTACAGGTAACGTGAGCATTATTTTTTTATTCATCCCTATAGTGTGGGGTATCGTAGAAAAGTTTTTTCAAAAATATTATTCTTTTGAGACCATTTTTGGATGTAGAGATCCGTTTGCGAAATATTAGGCTTGAAAGTACTAATTTTGGGTGAGTAAGTCAAGTCAAGTGTCTCCCCTAACGGCTAAACGGTTGGAGTTGGACAAGACGTGAAAACATTCTCAAAAATAGGTTATACGATGGATTTATAAGGAAAACTATCAAGGTTATGTTAACATACGTATCGTAGTTAATGAGTAATAGTCAATAAACTTACTAATTTGGAACCCAATATTGCACGTGGCCTGACACGCATTTGCCCGGTTTTTCAAGGTAAAACTGTGAAAGGTGGTAGTTAGTATGTAATCTTACATAAAACAAAAATAACTGTAACATGATTGTTTGGTAATACATTCCTTAAGGGCTAAAACTAGAGGTTGTAAGCTTAGAGTATGTTTGGAGTAAGAAGTTGTAAAACGAACAGCAGTCTAATTCACGTAATTTAACAAGTTCGATTGCAGTGCAGTTGCAGTTACGTTCCGATCAAAATGACACTTTCCGTATTCTCTTAGCTTTCGTGAGCGCTGTCAAACACGCTCACGTCACGCGAGCGCTTGTAAAAACGCTCACGTCACAAAAAGGTATTCTGTTGATGCGTGTCAAGATTTTTTTTACTAATTTCATTATGACTTACGAGGCAAAGTGAAGACCTTCATTCTGCCATATTGAAATAACATATGACGTTTTTTGTGGACTGAAGCTCACATTTTTACTTTTTTTTATAAGAAATATCATTAAAATCCTTATTGGGATAATAAGTAAATATTCTTCAACGTTTTTTAATGGAAACATAATAAATTGTATTAGATTAATGAATAATTTTATTTGTTTTCTCATATGACAACACAAACACAGAGTACTAAATAGTCGAAGAAAAGTTTGGCAGGCGCGCAGGATGCGTGGCAGTTGACGCGCAGTTCAAAAATTACGAGAATACGGTTTAGACGCTAAACTTCAACATGATTGCAGCGTCACTGCAACTTCATTGCAGCGTCACTGCAACTTAATCGATGCGTCTTAAAGTTACGTGAACTGAAGTGCTGATGAGTCACCTCATGGTAAGTGGTCACTATCGCCAATGTACATTAGCAACGCTAAAGGAATCACTAATTTGCTGCTGCCCAAAAAGAAAAGAAAGATATTTTTTTTGTGTATTCTGTAAAATTACAATGTAAATTTAAAATTCAAAAACTCTCAGGCCCTGACTTAAACCTCTAAATTCTAAAAAGTTCAATTATTTTGGGACCTTTTCTATGGGTGGGTCATTAATGGCTCACTACTGAACACTCACTCTTGAGGACGCCTAGAGCATACTCCACCACTTTGCTCCAGTGTGGATTGATGGAGGGATTAGAAATCAACCCAAGTGTCGGAAGTCATTACGCCGGGCGAGGACCTTCAATATGTCATCATAACGACTGTTACCTTACGACAACAACCGGGACCGACAGCCTTACGTGCCCTCCGAAGCTCGGAGAGCTCAAGAATTATTTGCCACTAGCGGTCACCTATCCAACTACCGACCGCACTCGCTATTGTTTAACTCATCGATTACTATTAGAACCGACACAAGCCGCTGCGCCCGGGCTATGAATTCTTCTCCCGATGGGTAATTAAGTAATGGATTCTAAGAACATGTCACTTTTGCTGTAATTTTGGTGAAGAGTTTAGTATCTTGCTGACTACCAATCACGCTACAATATCAGATCGTAGTTATCATTTCATTATCAACACTAAAGATTTGTTTAATATTTTACTCATTTACATAATACGATATATGTACTAAGTATAGGTGTTTTAGCTTCAACCCATAATGGACTATTACAAGGCACGGGTCTCCTCTCTTCATAGTATGGACAAGTTTGCTGTCAATTTATGAAAAACATGTTTTATACTGAAGGGATCTTAATTTTCGGCGTACGAAGTCGCGGGTAACAGCTAGTTCTAAATATAAAAGGAAGTTAATAAGTATCAGTTAATGTAGTAATTTTAACGACAAAAATAATAAGTAGGTATACCAATTTTCTGTAATAACTTGAAGCGATTTGCTATTTGCTAGCCACAATGATCTAGCGGAGTTGCAGCCCGGTAGCCACTTGAGAATAAATTGACTCACCATCTGGTAGGCTTTTGACACGCCGTTTGTAGGGTTAGGCCAACATGCTGTTTAGTGATTTTTCCGATTTAAATAATCTTTGTTTCTCATAAGACTTTTACATCACATAAAATAAGAAAGTGGTTTGAGACCACTGAAACAATGCCTTAACTACGTATAGGTTGGGTCTGTTGATAAAATCGATTTACCACTTTTTCCATAAAACAATTTGAAGATACTCGTAATAAGTGATGATGGCGCTTAAATTATGACTATCAACACAAAAACACAGATCTGTCATTGTCATTTTTTTAGCGTAGTGAAACACGCTGGGTATCTACTAGTAGGTATATGAATAAAGATCTATTTTCTTGAATAAAGATCTTTTTTGTGACAACTTACGACCTTTTGTTAACTATTATATAATTAATAAATAATTATTACTTTTAATAAATACGCTTGTATACGAATAGTTTTCCTACAATAACAAAGCGACAATGGAGGTAGCGGCATTTTACGCAACTGATTGATTTTGTATGGCACACTGCTTATTAGATTTCATTTTAAAAGTTAGGGTGCTTCCCCATTTTATTAAGAGATATTACTACAATACAAAATTATTTATGAATATGAAACAATGCATTGAGGATTAAGCACGCCATTTGGACCGTGATATTTTTATTGAGGTTAATAAAGTGAAATAAATAACTATTATAAATATACGATTATCTTTAAATTTATTATACGCACGAAGTGTGAAATTAACGTTTATTAAATTAATTTTATTGGACGATAGATCTATACTAATTTATTTTAATTTAATATACATCTATGACAGTAATTAATTACAAAGTTTATCTCCTGGTTTGCTTTTGGAGGAGAAATTCGATAGGACGATATGAAACTCCGGGTACAGATCTCATAAAAACAAAGTCTGAATAAATTAAATAAATAAATAAACATTATATAAAAAGCCTATCCAATTTCTAGTCGATTATATATGACGAAAGAATTATTATATCCCTCCTGATGGTATGTGTATGTGGCAATGAAGACTAAGAAGATGAACTCACTCCATTACATCCAATCCTATTAATAAATTATAATAAGTATCCTCCTAATGTGGCCGCACCTTTTCGAGGAAGTTGCGACAATACATCGATTATTGTTGCCAAGACGCAATTATTTATGCCGGTCAATAATGGCAATTACTTTGTTAGGCAATTTTTGATTACAGATATTTTTCACTGCCGTACTAGATATTAAAATCAATGTTTATGATAACAATTTTGCATCGCTTCAAGCTAAGCTAGCGATGATAGACATAGTAAAGTTACAGATTGCGTCAGTAAAAATTTTCTTTATTGTAGGGCTTTTTAAGTAATGTAGCTGGTATAGAAATATGGTGAACAATAATTCTATAATCTTATAGTCCAGCTCTAGAATTCCTTGTGTCGTGGGTACTACAGACAACACACAAGAACTAGAATACCCAGGCTGAAAACAGAAATTGAAACTGATTCAAATCGATCATTAAAATTTCTGTCTCGCTAGAAATCGAACCCAGAACTGCTTTAACACACCACACAGCGCGGTCGCATAGATCATTACTATTACCATAATAGACCGCGTGTGCCAATAATACAATAACAGATGTATTATGTGTTATTTCACATACCTAAGAACCCAAGACCCTTCATTCCGCAGATCTAAACTAGGCTACAGGATCGTCATTGCACGAGATTCTGATTTCATAACCATTCAGGAACCACTCCAGATAAGTCGCTAGTCGCTACCGGCCGTCGATAGCAGTAATGCGCCTTTGTATTTAATGATCTATTCTTACGAATTGAACGGGTGCAGTTATGACAATAAATGTTATAGGCCAGTTATCTGAGATAGGTATGAGGCTTGTTTCCTAGTTTGATAGCTTTAAAGACTAAAGTTATATACTCACTCATAAGAATAGTGAAACACGATTTTAGGTTAAGTTAATTTTTTTTTTCAAATCATAGATAGCCACCTAATCTCAAAGTAGAATCGAATCTCTCTCCACTACAATATCTGTAATCTATACTAATAATAAAGAGGAAAGATTTGATTGTTTGCATTGAATGGGCTCCGAAACTACTGAACCGATTTGAAAAATTCTTACACTGTTGGAAAGCTACACTATCCCCGAGTAACATAGGCTATATTTTATTTTCAAAAAAAATTAGGGATCCTTAATAAAACTCCAATAATGTAACCCAAGGTATAAAAAATAAGCAAAGCAAAGCGAGGGCGGTTACTCGTCTATTATATTATCAGTTAAAACGATAGTACCCTGCAACCAGTTGTCATAATCGTTCCAAGGTTCTCCGATACAGTGTAATGTCTCGGTGAACTATTATCAACGAGTAAGTGGTCAGTGATCATACAGTTGCAACTAAACAGTAGCCGTTGTACTGCCACATACCTACCGGGTGCGTTGACTCCTTTTAATAGTACGTTGCGTACGGCGGCGGTAAGGGTTGGTTTATATAGCGCTTAGTGTTTAGAAATTAAGATTTATTAATCTAATTTCTTGACGGAGAAACTTTATAGAAAATTTCCATCCTTTCTTTCTTTCTTTTTCTTCTCCTTTTCTTGGCCGGCAATGCACTAATAATGATTTTGGTGTCGCTGATGTCTATGGGCGACGATAGCCATATTCCATCAGATGGATCGTCAGCTTGTTTGCCGACAAATTCAATAAAAAACAATGAAAACAACATTGGTTTCAACTTTCAATTCATTAATAGTCCACTAAAGAGCACAGGTCTCTCCTCATGAGGAAGTCTACAGCATACTCCAACACGCTGTTCTATTGAGTCCTCCGACGATAATCATGCATGGTGGTAGTTTTATCCCGCCAGGCGTTTTTATGTAACTATAGCCGACAAACTACATGACGGTAAGTTGAGCAGTATTTCTTCTTTATTATTATTGTAATAATTCATTCCATTTCCATAAACATTTTTAAATTTATTTATTTATTTGGTCTACCAACGATTGTTACATTATATAAATCTAAAGTAGTTACATAGGATAGTATGAAGAACTAAATGCACAACCAGTTACAGGTAAACACTGCATGCGAATATAACATGAAACTTAAGTACCATTATTTAATTTTTACATTTCAACAAACTTATAAATTAAAATATAAAAACAACTGAGTGAACTAAAATTAATCAGTGATCTTTTTTAACAAAGTAGAAATACAAAAAGTTTCAGTAAAATTAATTTTCCACCGCCGCATGTAAACCAAGCAGGAACGAGGAAAAGATTGGCACATCTCAGCTACCGTTGCCGAGGGCAGTCTTACCTAATCACACTCATTATGTATGTATTAACTTACTGCCTACTACAGCCTACCAGGACCCGATTAGCACACAAGTACCGCGACTATGTACTTTGGATCTCTGCCACATTCTACTGCCATTATTGGATTGAGCGACTTAAGATTTATAATGAATGGTTTTTTGTAATTAAAGAATGAATGATTTTGATAATTTGACATTTAATTGACATAAGTATTATTTCATTATTATTGTTATTAGATTGAGACTTATGAATTATAATATGAATGTAATTATGTTGATATTTTTAAGTACATAATACTAACAATAGATATAATAAATCAATATTACTAACGCATTAGGCTACTGACCTGTAATGTTAGTATGTTTATGGACAAATAAATAAATAAATAAATAATAAGATTCGGTTGAAAATAAACTTTGGATTTGTGTGATTGCGTAGCTTCGCTCTGCTTAGTGTTTGCATTTCTAAGAGCCCCGCAGGCAAGTTTGGACAGACTTTTATGTTTCAGTGCCTAAATAAGTTAATTACAAACTAATTAAATTAAATTTAGTATTTTATTAAATAGAGTAACTATTCAACTTATACCTGTTTATTAAATCACTAGGAAATAGCCATCGCTTCACTTTAGGAAATATAGTATCTAAAAAAATATAATGTATCTATGTTACCCGGGGATAGTGTAGCTTCCCAACAGTGAAATAATTTTTCAAATCAGTTCGGTTCTTTCCTCTTTATAATATTAGTATAGATAAATAGGAACCCTATACAACGGGGTTAAGTAAATAATTAAAATATAGTTTAAGTACTTAAAGCAAAAGGATTAAGTAATTAAAATATAGTTTATTGTATTATTTCACAAAAAATCTCATAAGACTATAGGTGGCATTGAATTTCAAAATTGAAATTATAAATATGTATTACATTATATTTTTAATTTATATCTGTTTTATTACCTTTTTAGTCTTAACAAACCCGATAAACTTGTTAACAAAATTAATTTATGCAAATTTAGATTAAGCTATAATAAATTTACGGTCATAATTTTATACCATTTATGCAAAATTTATTATATATCAACCAACATCAATCAATAATTTAAATGTTTTTAACCGCGTCTTCTGATTTGCATTTAATCAGAGTTAGTTATGAATAAGTTTATAAATTAATTAGTTTTTATTATGGAAATAGCCTGCAAACGAGCTGACGATCCACCTGATGGTAAGTGGCTATCGTCGTCCATGGACATCAGCAACACCAAAGGCATCACTGATGCATTGCCGGCCAAGAGAGAAGAAAAAGAAATAAAGAACTGGCTCTCAAGCCCCCAGCCGGAACACGACGAGTCGTTTGGCGGCTGACCCTTTGGAAAAAAATAATAATAATGGTATTAATTAACAATTACAATCAATATTACCAATGTAATCCCTCGAGGTGCCCTACCACCAGCAGGCAGGATTTAGTCGCCTCTTACGATACCCATCCGGCGTGGGATTGGGGTTAGTATTCTAAACCACCCGAATACTATAAAACTAAGTAATAAGATATCTTAAAATATTGTAAGAAAACACACTATGAGCAGTCATATCAGACGCACAATATAATTTTGGAATTTGTAATATTGTGCATTCAACAACAATTAAATAAAAATAATTATTACATAAAAACATAGTATGTATGTACAGTGTGCATTTAATATGAATAAAAAATAATATCGGTTTAATATTCTACTATAATAATAAGCACCATTTCACGACAAGACTCTATGGTACCCAGACGTACTCTGGGCTAGTAAAATTGTAATCAAATCTGCATTTTATTACGTTAAAATTATTGGGCATTATCAATTTATACCTCATCGCATTTGATATTCGAAAATTAAATAACGTTCTTCCAAATGTATGAACAATTGACTTTCGAATAAACATCGGTTGAGAAAGTCTAACAATTTAAAAATTTCATGTTGCAGCTAGGTCAAACAACAGGATATCTTATGAACGTCCAAAGTGTTAAGCTTGTAAAGTAGATTGAACTTCATAGCCCTCAGGTGATCTTTGTGGAACACGAAACATCCCGCGTTTAGTACGAGAGGCCATAGAAGTAAAAAAACACCCCAAGAATTTCAATAGGGACGATGGATTTAAATTAGCCCAAACATGGAATCCAGTGGTTAGTCTATGTAAATCTTAAAAAGCGCAAAGTTGTGTCTCTTTCTTTCTTGTTTCAATTTCTTCCAGACAACCTAATTAGCGGAAAATTACACGGATAGACTTATGTATTAGTGTCATAGGTATGTCATGTATCATCCTGTAATAAGTTTCTCCGCGCCAACACAGTTTATTCGTGACCACGATCGGAAATATCGAAGTACAAAATAAATATCGTGAGTATCTGTATTACAGTAAAAAAAGTTTAAGCTCTTATTTATTATTTGTATTTTAATTTAAATAGATATATTTAAAGATAATATTATATTTCACTATTAATTACGAGTAACATATTTAAATTGAGAGATTGTAACAAATTTGACAAAAGTATTCAAAAAATTGCACATTATCATAATAATGATTACAAATGTAATTTCTTATTATTACAATGAGCTTTGATCAGTCCTTATGTCATACGTAACGGTAAAAAGGCAAATCGAATAATGTCCTATTCTTGAATTGGACGACTGCGATTACATAAAAATGCTAGTACAGCTAGAAGTGCCGGCACCTGCATTTAAACGCTTTCTTTCTCAAGACCATTCTTACTTAATTATCATTTGCATAATGACTATCTTGTATTAAATTGTCCGGGACGTGGGAATCTCCATAGAGTTCGGATATTCCACAGCATCAAATTACCATACATTAAGGCAACAGAATCCCAAGTAAGTTAACGTGATAATTTTTATTTTATCTTCGGGTTTTGTAATGTGGAATGGATGCTTATCTAGACGTTTGTGAGTTATGCCACTATTCTATTCTATATTTTTAAAATTGTATTTATCAGTAACCGATAAAAGTCGAATGATCGGTTATGTCGACACGTGAGGTTATAAGAACAGCTCTAATAAATCAAGATTTGTGTAGATTGCATAGTAATTATATTTAAATATTAATATGTATAAACATTTAACTTCTCTATGTTTATGGCCGAAAAATTTGGAAAGTAGACGATGGATTGTTATTTTTAGGTTAGAAAATAGTTTTGAAAAACTTATTTAATGAGTAAAGTTTAAAAAAATCTGTAAAAAATAATTATAAGCTTTTTTGAAAGTAGCTAAGCAATAGAATAATACCCAATTATTAAGAGATAGGAATAAAACTTTTTACCAAAATATTAAAAATATTACTATTGACTATTTCGCGAGTGACTTGGTGATAAACAAGAACCTATAACAATAAATTATCTGCAACATTTATGTCATCAAGGTGAAACAAACAGGTAAAATACTCACCACCAGCCATTGAAGTATAATGTCATAGAACAGACATCTCGAACCATTCTCGAACAAAATGTGTGTCCCGGCCGGGAGGTTCGATTTTCAAAATTGAGCCCCCGTTCTCCTTTCAAAATCGAACGAATCTATTGAAGATTGAAGCCACGTGGCGCCAATGCATTGGGACATACATGGTGTTCGTGGTGTCGGTGCTATACGCTAGTAATAATACTTCAATGCCACCAGCACAAATTTTTATTAATCAAATAATGGAATAGTGTAAATGTAATATAATGCCATGTGCATCCGAATGACAACCATTTAATGTCTTACACACTCCAACCAAAGACTTTTCCATCGTTTTAAAACACATTAATCTTGGCTATCTTTAAGCAGTCCATTTCGAGGTATACACATGCAAATGACGATGCTTGCTAAATCGACTCCATTCGGTCATCCATTCAGTCTTGAACATCAATCACTGAGCGATTGAACGGGAACAAGTATCTATTCCGTTCTTATTCGGTGTTTTATGATTTCCGAAAAGCGATCCCTCACTGAATATCCAATTTGAATTTGCTTTGTTAGACGTTAGGTTATATCTTCTTTTAACTTCCATAAGTTCTTCAGAATTATAAAGATGTATATACTTATAGACTTAATAAACTTGACAAGTGAGAGTTAAACTCGCTTTGAGAGGGTTCTGTACGTTGATTATGTATTTACGAAATTATAGCGTCAGTAGTTTCGGAAATATGGTGAATAGTCAATTTTTGGCTTTAATTTTCGTTCCATCTTGAATAATTTGAAAACTTATCATTGTAGAACTATAACAAAAATATATTTGAAATACTTACAACAAGTCCTTTCAATTGACTTATTTGACATTTGATTTCGTTAAATTTATTTTTTCAAAATTCAGTTGTTTACTTTATACCTTCGTCTTTGAGTCACAAAAAAGTACATGAGTACCAAATTTCAACTCGTTTGGTCCAGTAGTTTGGAAGTAAATTGGCTTCGAATGGCGGTTGCCCAGACGCACGAGTAGTAGGTATTCGCCGGTTCTAACTCAGGAGCTACAACCGGCGTATTGGGCAAATTGGGATGTTGACACTAATTATAAATTAATATAAATTTATGTCTAAAATATTAGTGGTAACATTTAAAAGCCTAAAATATGATTCTTTTATTGAAATCAATCACAATAAATTAAATATCATTAATTTAAAATGTTAAAAATTGTACTCACTGTCACGTGACCTCAAACGCCATTTTGAGAATATGACGTCATTGGAACAATTTTATATGGAAATTCATCAAACTTAGTAGACAGATAGTATTGAATATCGTATAATGACGTCACGTGACGTTTTTGGTGGGAAATTTGATAATGATTTTTATTTATCAATTTTTGTTTTTAAATTGAAGATTATTATTTTTATAATATTTTTTTCGTGAATATTGAGGTTCTGTCTATAAAATAAAATTGAATCCTAAAATTAGTCAACATCCCTATTGCTAAGGTCACGACCTTCGCTGCCTAGAACAAAAAAAAGTCGAGTTTGGTGTCAAATTGTATGTTTTCGACCATTCCCGATCGATTGCACTGATCCATTTTTTGCTAACTAGCGTAGAAACAAAGATAGCTTCAGCGTTGTATTATCCCTACTTCGTTATCTAATGCCCTCATTAGGTCGTTAACTTGACCATTCAATAATTACAATGGGCTTATCGCTTCCTCGTATCTGCTTCGTACTTGACTTAACTATGACGCAGTGATTCATACTAACGAGGGGCACTGTTTTTATTACAAAAACACCATAATTTTTGTTCATCGTATTTATTATTCCAAATAAAATTGAATCAAATAAATTATGTAATCTTCCATCATTGCAAATAGTCTTGGCATGAAATATTTTCAGAATATCATACATAGATTTACCATGATATCTATATTGAACATTATGCAATATTCTTCGTAGAAAGTAGTAAAATCATGTTAGATTCGATCGAGATTATGTTCAGAATGTTTTATCGAAGGCTTGTGCTGTGATCCGTGCGCCCAAAGAAAATAAGGAACTGCTTGCAGCCGCACCTTCAGTATTCGATCATTGCAAAATTTTAAAAATACCTAACAATATCTTTGAACTAAAATAATTACTCCTGTCAAATAACTTTATTTGAAAATTATTGAATGTAAATATGATATTCTCAAGCGTTCAAAGCACTGCGACTTATATCGGGTTGAGACCGAAGTTTGATGATAAGACTGATAACTGACTTACACATTCGAGATATGACCGGTATCGTTGTCACCACAACAATTCACACGAAATGGCTTTTATTATGTTGGATGCGATGACGAAATAATATGTGCCTTTGTAAAGTTTACGCTGGATAGAAAATAACAGAAAACAACGTGGTTATTGTACCATCAGTAGCCCCAGCTTGCGACGGCAGAAATGAATGCGCAATGAAGGCTCCTTCTACCAGTATCTCAGTGATTGGCGTTGTTGCATAGGTCAAAAGCCCGAAATTTATATCAATCCATAGATCCTATACGAAGTTAAAGAAGGACAAACGCATTGTTGTTTTTAGTTTGGAGTGATTCAAATACGTATCATAATGGACCTTCCCATGGGAATGAGATGTTCTACCGCAGTAAAAAGTAGCCTACGTTACTCTTCAGCCTCCTAACTATCTCCACACAAAAAATCATACCATAACATTGCTCCGTTACAACGCGAACGTGAACGAGGGACAAACAAACAAACACACTTTCGCATTTATAATATTAGTATGGATAGTTTTACCACGGTAAAAAGTAGCCTACTTTCTTCTCTAGCCTCCTAACTACAACGTGAACAACACACAAAAAACACAAAAACCACACACCACACCATATAAAAAAATCATGCCATAACATCGCTCCGTTATGAGGTCAAAGAGGGACAAAGAACAAAGAAACACACTTTTGCATTTATAATATTATTATGGAAGTATGGATAAGGATGATTGAATTTCTAACTATAAATTTATATCAATCCATAGATCCTATACGAATTTAAAGAAGGACCAACACATTGTTGTTTTTAGTATGGAGTGATTCAAGTACGCATCATAATGGTTCTTCTCAAGGGAATGTGGTGTTTTACCGCGGTAAAAAATAATGTACGTTACTCACTAGCCTACTAACTATCTACACACAAAAAATCATACCACAACATCGCTCTGTTACGACTTCAAAGAGGGACAAAAAACAAAGAAACACACTTGCATTTATTATATTAGTATGGAAGTATGGATAAGGATGATTGAATTTCTAACTTTAAATTTATATCAATCCATAGATCCTATACGAAGATAAAGAAGGACCAACACATTGTTTTTAGTATAGAGTGATTCAAGTACGCATCATAATGGACGTTCCCATGGGAATGTAGTGTTTTACCGCGGTAAAAAGTAATCTACGTTACTCTCTAGCCTACTAATTATCTAAACACAAAAAAATATACCATAACGTCGCTCCATTATGACGTGAAAGAGGGACAAACAAACAAACAAATACACTTTTGCATTTATTATATTAGTATGGAAGTATGGATATGGAGTGATTCAAATAGAATAGAATAGCGTTTATTTGCAAGGCCACGAAAACATACAAAAACAGAAAAAAAGCAGAATAAGAAATTAAAAATAAAACAAAAACAAAAACATGCAACTCATTACAAAATTATTACTAGACTACGCTCGCATGTGTCCAGTGGCCTAGAAAAAGGAGCACACTCAGCATTATGCCGTAGTATTGACTACAGCGCTGATTTTCTGTGTGTCCTATTCGGAAAGTCACGGACGACGTATGCATCATAATAGATCTTCCCATGGGAATGAAATGTTTTACCGTGGTAAAAAGTAGCCTACGTTACTCTCCAACCTTCTAACTATCTCCACACAAAAAAATCATACCATAACATTCTCCGCTACGAGGTGAAAGAGAGACAAACAAACAAACACACTTTCACATATATAATATTATTATGGAAGTATGGATATGGAGTGATTCAAATACGCATCACAATGGATATTCCCATGGGAATGAGATGTTTTGCCGCAGTAAAAAGTAGCCTACGTTACTCTCCAGCCTCCTAACTATCTTAACACAAAAAATCATATCTTACCATCGCTCCGTTGCGACGTGAAAGAGGGACAAGCAAACAAAAAAACACACTTTCGCATTTATTTTATTAAGTATATGGATAGTATGGATACGTAATATTACTTTTGACCTAAAATAATTACTCCTTTCGAATAATTTTATTTGAAATTTAATGAATTTAAATATGGTATTCTGAAGCGCTCAATCAAAGCACGGCAACTTATATATTGGGTTGCGACCGAAGTATGATGATAAGACTGATAACTGACTTAAACATTGGAGATATGAACGGCATCGTTGTCACCACAACAATTCATACGAAATGGTTTTTATTATGTTGGATGCAGTGACGGAGTGAGATGTGCCTATGTAAAGTCTACATTATGCGCTGGATGGGAAATAGCAGAGAACAAACCAGCACGGTTATTGTACCATCAGTAGCCCCAGCTTGCGATGGCAGAGATGAATGTGGAATCAAGGCTCCTTCTATAGGTAACTCAATGAAGGTAGCTGGACCAATGCATCCGCAATATGTCTCTGAGACCACTCGTCTCCAATCTTTCAGCGATTGGCCTCGTTGTATAGGTCAAAAGCCCGAGGAATTGTCGGAGGCTGGTTTCTTTTACACCGGGCACGGGGACAAAACGAAATATTTCTACTGCGATGGAGGATTGAAAGACTGGGAGAGCGGCGACGTCCCATGGGAAGAACACGCACGTTGGTTCGATCAATGCGCTTACATTCACTTAGTAAAAGGCCGAGATTATGTTCAGAATGTTTTATCGAAGACTTGTGGTGTGATCCGTGTGCCCAAAGGAAAGAACGAACTGTCTGGAGCCACACCTTCGGTATTCGATCGTTGTAAAATATCTAAAATACCCAACATTATTTTGGACCTAACGTTCAAACGTCCTAACGTTTCAAATAACTTTATTTGAAGTTTAATGAAGATAAATATGGTTTTCTGAAGCGCTCAAAGCACGTCGACTTATATAGGGTTGAGACCGAAGTATGTGTTTTATACAAAATGAACGCTCACTTTCTTTAATGTTACTACAGACTTCATGTGGATTCGTTATTAAATCTAGGAACTTATAAAAAAGGCGATCTGTTTGTTATTGATTGTTAAAGACATTAAAAAAAACTGGGTCCTTAGATGTTTGAAATACAAATTAGAAAAATAGAAGATATAATCGTTTTATTCAATCTAACCTTTCCCCAATACTATTCGTAACATATCATGCGTGTGATAGATAATAGTAGACTTCCAGGCTTTAAAAATGGTAAATACTTATCTTAAAATAATTTTCTGTTGCACTATATAAAACAAATACACAGTAAAAAGTTAAGTTGCCTGTTTTTGATATAATAATGATATGGACTGGACAGTATAATACCAAGCCAATGTTAGCTATCAAAAAAATATATATTAAGTTTTAAAAAAGTATCTTGCATTAAAGAAATATCTAAAAATAAAAATGGTTGTAATTTATTATAGAAGATCTAGTTCGCCTTCTTTAGTGAAATTATATGAAAATTATAGTATGTTAGACGATATATTTACGGGATCAGAATTTTATAAATTAACGAAAGATTCTGTGTTGTAAGCCTCTGTACTCAGGATTCCGCTCATAACAAATGCAGTTTCAAGTTTTTTGGTATTTTCAGAAAGCAGTAAATAATTTTAAAAGAACAAAAACACTTTATAACAAGTACATCAAGTTAAGTTTTTATTTGCCTGATGTTTTAAAACTCTGATTTATGATTTTCAAGTTAAAAAAGATTACGAACAAATTTAAATTACTATGCACTGATGATTTAGTTTGTGAAATTTTTATTAGAGAAGAACTTGTATTGAGCTCTTATTACTAAAACGATCTGACTATCCATTAAATAAGACATATGAAAATAAAACAAAGTATTTTTAAAGACCAAAATGCTGGTAAAATAATAACAGAGTTTGTAGGCTTGCGCTCAACAGTTTAATTTTTAACATTCAAACTTTTTTTGTCAAAAGCTATAAGTGTGAATAAAAATGTCACGAAAATTTTTAAAATGGAATACCAATTTAATGAAAATGCTGAGTACAATATTTATAGCTAATAAGATACCCAAGAATTTGATAATAATGTACTAAACATAATATTATTAACAATATTTACTCAGTCAGATTACCCTTTATGAATTTTTAACACTTTACGAAAATTCTAAAATATTGTTATGTAATTATAAAAATGTCTTTATAAATGTTAAAGACATAATTTTAATATTTAAAATTTACAAAATAACATAAATTTGTTCGTGACAATTTTATGAACTGTCCAATTGTATGTAAAGTGGTGTCTTCATTTTATTTCTATTTCAATCGACTTTTAAATTTTTATTTAGTCAGATATCCCTTTATGAATTTTAAAACTACGAATATGCTACAACATTTGATGTAATGATAAAAATGTGTTTAAAAATTTTAAAGACAACATTGTAGTAATGTAAAATTTACAAAATAATATTACATTGATTAAAATCGAATTTTTAAAACTGTTCGTGACAATTTATGAACTGTCCAATTGTTTGTAAAGTGGTGTCTTCATTTTATTTATATTTCAATCGACTTTTAAATTTTTATTTAGTCAGATATCCCTTTATGGATTTTAAAACTACGAATATGCTACAACATTTGATGTAATGATAAAAATGTGTTTAAAAATTTTAAAGACAACATTGTAGTAATGTAAAATTTACAAAAGAATATTACATAGGTTAAAATTGAATTTGTAAAACTGTTTGTGACAATTTTATAAACTGTCCAATCGTCTGTAAAGTAGTGTCTTCATTTTATTTATATTGCAAGCGACTATGAACTTTTTACTCAGTAAGATTACCCTTTATGAATTTCAAAACTACGAAAATATTAAAACATTTTGATGTAATGATAATAATGTGTTTAAAAATTTTAGACACCATTAATAAAGTACAACCAAATATTACACTGCTTAAAATTTAATTAAAGGAAATTTGTAAAACTGTTCATGACAATTTTATGAACTCTTCAATTGGTTGTAAAGCGGTGTCTACATTTTATTTTATTTTATTTTATCAAACAACTATTTAATTTTTACTCAGTCAGATTACTCTTGACGAAATTTGAAACTTCAAGAAAATACATACTAAAACATTTTGATGTAATGATAAAATGTATTTTAAACGTTTTAAAGATAATCATAATATTAACAATTTACAAAACAACATAAAAAGAACTCACAAAAAAATATCTTAAATTTAAACAGTTTACATTTTATTTTTAAATAGGTGTTTCTATATACTTTTTTGCTCAGTCATATGAGTATGTGTCTATAGTTCTTTACGTACATATTTTGACGTGAGCCCAAACGAATTCACTAATATTAGTAGGCAGTACTTGCTGTTTGGTATCGTTTTACATAATGGTACGAGTTCAGCATTCCAAAGTCTAAGTGACGGGAGCATTAATGATCGATACCAAACAGCAAGTACTGCCTACTAATATTAGTGAATTCGTTTGGGCTCACGTCAAAATATGTACGTAAAGAACTATAGACACATACTCATATGACTGAGCAAAAAAGTATATAGAAACACCTATTTAAAAATAAAATGTAAACTGTTTAAATTTAAGATATTTTTTTGTGAGTTCTTTTTATGTTGTTTTGTAAATTGTTAATATTATGATTATCTTTAAAACGTTTAAAATACATTTTATCATTACATCAAAATGTTTTAGTATGTATTTTCTTGAAGTTTCAAATTTCGTCAAGAGTAATCTGACTGAGTAAAAATTAAATAGTTGTTTGATAAAATAAAATAAAATAAAATGTAGACACCGCTTTACAACCAATTGAAGAGTTCATAAAATTGTCATGAACAGTTTTACAAATTTCCTTTAATTAAATTTTAAGCAGTGTAATATTTGGTTGTACTTTATTAATGGTGTCTAAAATTTTTAAACACATTATTATCATTACATCAAAATGTTTTAATATTTTCGTAGTTTTGAAATTCATAAAGGGTAATCTTACTGAGTAAAAAGTTCATAGTCGCTTGCAATATAAATAAAATGAAGACACTACTTTACAGACGATTGGACAGTTTATAAAATTGTCACAAACAGTTTTACAAATTCAATTTTAACCTATGTAATATTCTTTTGTAAATTTTACATTACTACAATGTTGTCTTTAAAATTTTTAAACACATTTTTATCATTACATCAAATGTTGTAGCATATTCGTAGTTTTAAAATCCATAAAGGGATATCTGACTAAATAAAAATTTAAAAGTCGATTGAAATATAAATAAAATGAAGACACCACTTTACAAACAATTGGACAGTTCATAAATTGTCACGAACAGTTTTAAAAATTCGATTTTAATCAATGTAATATTATTTTGTAAATTTTACATTACTACAATGTTGTCTTTAAAATTTTTAAACACATTTTTATCATTACATCAAATGTTGTAGCATATTCGTAGTTTTAAAATTCATAAAGGGATATCTGACTAAATAAAAATTTAAAAGTCGATTGAAATAGAAATAAAATGAAGACACCACTTTACATACAATTGGACAGTTCATAAAATTGTCACGAACAAATTTATGTTATTTTGTAAATTTTAAATATTAAAATTATGTCTTTAACATTTATAAAGACATTTTTATAATTACATAACAATATTTTAGAATTTTCGTAAAGTGTTAAAAATTCATAAAGGGTAATCTGACTGAGTAAATATTGTTAATAATATTATGTTTAGTACATTATTATCAAGTTCTTGGGTATCTTATTAGCTATAAATATTGTACTCAGCATTTTCATTAAATTGGTATTCCATTTTAAAAATTTTCGTGACATTTTTATTCACACTTATAGCTTTTGACAAAAAAAGTTTGAATGTTAAAAATTAAACTGTTGAGCGCAAGCCTACAAACTCTGTTATTATTTTACCAGCATTTTGGTCTTTAAAAATACTTTGTTTTATTTTCATATGTCTTATTTAATGGATAGTCAGATCGTTTTAGTAATAAGAGCTCAATACAAGTTCTTCTCTAATAAAAATTTCACAAACTAAATCATCAGTGCATAGTAATTTAAATTTGTTCGTAATCTTTTTTAACTTGAAAATCATAAATCAGAGTTTTAAAACATCAGGCAAATAAAAACTTAACTTGATGTACTTGTTATAAAGTGTTTTTGTTCTTTTAAAATTATTTACTGCTTTCTGAAAATACCAAAAAACTTGAAACTGCATTTGTTATGAGCGGAATCCTGAGTACAGAGGCTTACAACACAGAATCTTTCGTTAATTTATAAAATTCTGATCCCGTAAATATATCGTCTAACATACTATAATTTTCATATAATTTCACTAAAGAAGGCGAACTAGATCTTCTATAATAAATTACAACCATTTTTATTTTTAGATATTTCTTTAATGCAAGATACTTTTTTAAAACTTAATATATATTTTTTTGATAGCTAACATTGGCTTGGTATTATACTGTCCAGTCCATATCATTATTATATCAAAAACAGGCAACTTAACTTTTTACTGTGTATTTGTTTTATATAGTGCAACAGAAAATTATTTTAAGATAAGTATTTACCATTTTTAAAGCCTGGAAGTCTACTATTATCTATCACACGCATGATATGTTACGAATAGTATTGGGGAAAGGTTAGATTGAATAAAACGATTATATCTTCTATTTTTCTAATTTGTATTTCAAACATCTAAGGACCCAGTTTTTTTTAATGTCTTTAACAATCAATAACAAACAGATCGCCTTTTTTATAAGTTCCTAGATTTAATAACGAATCCACATGAAGTCTGTAGTAACATTAAAGAAAGTGAGCGTTCATTTTGTATAAAACACATACTTCGGTCTCAACCCTATATAAGTCGACGTGCTTTGAGCGCTTCAGAAAACCATATTT